>BQKN01059553.1:0-15821 GCA_022839385.1 Asparagus kiusianus
CGAGCAACAAGTTTGTTCATTGCAGAAACTTGTTGCATATTTGTGATTGTTGAGGCCGTTGGCGGCCATTTGGATGAACTACGGGCGGCTTGATCCCTTGGGAGAGGGGGTACGTAGGCAATCATGGTGGTGCAGCCGTATTTGGAGAGACGACACAGTGATGCTCTTGGTTTGGTGTCGGCTCAGTTTTGGCAAAATTCATCGAGGTGGAGAATTGTGGAAGAATCAGAAAAAACCAGTTTTACTGGCATAAGTCGACTCATGCACAGAGGGTAAGTCGACTTATGGTAAGTCGACTTGACAGTGTGCACGAGTCGACTTACGATCTGCACTGGAGTTATGGGTTTTTGCTCTGCCAAGTCGACTTATCAGGTTTTATAAGTCGACTTACGAACTGCTCTGGAATTGCTGTTTTTCTCTCTGCCAAGTCGACTTATACACACTGTTAAGTCGACTTACGACGGGTTTTTTGCATATTCAGGTTTCCTGTTTGCACTCTGATTGGGTTTTTGTTTTGATATAAATAGGGAAACGATTTGTTAGGGTTTTGAATCAGAGATTGAGGAATCTTTTGAGCATTGTGAGAGGGAGATATTGTGAGCAAGGTGAGATCTTTGGTTGAGGGTTATTTTGAGGGAATTTGTGTGATTGTAATCCTTTGTACTCTCCTTGATTTAGTGAAATCTCCCAATCCTCTCCCCGTGGACGTAGGCAACTTGCCAACCACGTATATCTCTGTGTTTGGATTGATTTGTCGTATTAGGCTTGGTTTGTGCAAGTGTTTGGTTCTCTTCTACTCGTGATCACAGGTTCGTTGTGTGTGCGTGTAACGCTTCCGCATAGGCGCGCGACATTCTCCACTTTTACCTTGAAGAATCAGATTACACATTTGTGTCCAAAGCCTTGTTTTATTCTCAGAGAAGGAAAAACGGAAACTTCTTTTGCACCTATAAATTGATCAGTAAGAGAACTAGTTTAACACCTAAATTTAAGAGGGATTTTCTAAAATTTACACGTTAGATTATTTGTGAATTTGGGCAGTCAAAAGAATAAGAATCATGTAATTAATACTCCGGAACCGGCATTTATTTATCTATTCCTTAAGGCCCCGTTTGGCAAAGGGTTAATGAAGAGGGGTTAAAGAGAAGGATTAATGTACTTAGCCCATTTGATAATCCGAATGACTAAATTATTAACCCGTTAAATAAGTTTTATTTTAGCCCTTATGATCAGTTTTAGTGTTTGGGAATAACAATGATTTTGACTATTTTCTTTATAATTAGAATGGTCAACTCTTATTCCATCTAAATAGGAGTATTAGTAAACCCCTCATTTTGAGGGGTTAACTCATTTTAACCCCTCTAGAGGGGTTAACTTAACCCTTCTATATTTTTTATGTTTGGCAAATTATGAAGGGTTAACTCACTTTAACCCTTATATAGATTTGTTGTGTTTGGCAGGTTAAGAAAGGGTTAAGTCTCATTAACCCCTCACTTAACCCTTTGCCAAACGGTACCTAAAGGCCTTAAACAAGAACATGCATTTTAATAACAATGTCGGTGTAAACACGGAAGATGTCTGAGTTTTATTTATATTAATTATCATGTTAACTATCCAGAAATTCCAAGCAAATTCTCTATTATTGAATGTTAGCTAAACTTGTGCCTACAGTTTTTATAATATGTAGTGAAGGGATTTTTTTAGTACTATAGCCAAATTAGGTAAAGTCCGAAGCTTCTTCGGTAGTTTCTAGTTCCAGCCTAAATAAATACATAAAACGTATTATTTCGTACGACCAGACAGCTATTTTAGTAAGGCCAATGATAAGTCCAACTCTTCCCGGTGCTCTTGCCACCCGCAATTGAGATGAAGTATGAAGATGACTTAATTAACAAAGCACTCAAATTCAGAGGATTCTGTGCTAGCAATTTGGTCAATACTTCCTGCGGAGCACCTCAATGAGTGCAATCATAGGATACACTGCAAAATTTTAAAAAGTAAATAAATGAAGGGTTGATTACCGATAGACCCCCTTAGCATCGTGCGATTGCGGATGGACGACTTGTACTTTCGTTGTGGCAAATAGACCCCTAAGATTTTTGACCATTTTACCTTCATAGAAAGGGAACTTTCTTGTCAAATGGCAAAATGACCAAATTGGTATATTTTGTTTACTCTTAGTGACATGTTGACATATATTTTTTTTACCATATTGGTATATTTTCTTTCCTCCGACGACAAATAAATAGCCCTTAAGTTTGGCCGGATCCAATTTTCCGGCCATTTTTTTTCGCGTGACGGCTCACGTGGTGCATACGTGGCCCCAACGTGGCATCCAATGTGGCGTGATTTATTTCACAAAACTTCTTATCTGCAGAAAAGTTCTCGCAAATTTCACGAACCCCTCTCATCAAGAATCTGATAGCAGAAATTTGCAAAACCCTAATTCATTAAAAAAAAAGTACCGTTTTTCATGAGAATTGCACAATTCACAAGATATCAATCCAATCGAAATCCCTAATTTTACAAAAAAAACCAGAAATTACCAAGAACACCAGAAAAAAAAAGAGAGATCCCTGAGTTCCTAGAAATGGAAATGGATATGGATTCAGGAGAGAAGCGCCTTAATGAACTCGGTTACAAACAAGAACTCAGAAGTGAAATGGTAATTAGAAGCTCTCGTTTGCTTAAGGAATACCCTGCAAAATGTCAGTAAGCTGTGGCTAACAATTTTTTGTGAGAATTCACATGAAATCCATCCAATCGAAACCCTAATTTCACAAAAAAAAAACCCAGAAATTTCCAAGAACACCAAAGATCCTTGCTTGACGAGGTGCAATCGACCACTTATCAGCTCAGTCGCCATCTGCGTCGGATGGATCGCAACCTTATCCTTCGAATAGACAACCTCGAACTCAGCGCTCTCATCAAATCCACTCATCTCACCCGAATCTAACCGAACGTTGTTGCTCAAACCATAGATCCACAAACACAACAAGTTATCGCCAATGAATTCGATCAATTCGATCGATCGAGATCGGAGAGGAGGTAGGGTTAAGGCTTACCTGGAATTGAGAGGCGGCGTAGTCGGAGTCGTCGAAGAGATCGTGCTGCTCCAATTCCGCTCCTTCTTCTTCTTCAATTAGCATCACGCGAGATTTTCTGAGGAAAGAGCGAAATAATGAAGATACGATATGGGCTTATGAAGTCATCCTAACAACGCCACGCTGGATGCCACGTTGCGGCCACATATGCACCACATGAGCCATCACGTGTAAAAAATCGTCGAAAAATTGGATCCGGCCAAACTTAAGGCCTATTTGTCGCCCAATGAAAGAAAATATACCAATGTGGTACCGGAAAAAAATTATATGCCAACCTGTCACTATGGGTAAACAAAATATACCAATGTGGTCATTTTGCCATTGTCAAATAAACCTCTTCAAGATAAAAGACTAAAGCAAATTCACTCACAGGACTACCTGCGATAGTAGAATTACACGGGGCTTATACGCAATTACCCATGAATAGATATGGAATTTTAAAAAATCATGGGACCAAACGCGGCAACAGTTGCCACCAGCCTACAAATCTTTTATTACTTCTCAATTAATTAGTTCTTGTTACTCGGAACCTCACGTCTATAAACAGCCCACAATTAGAGGAAGCTAGCACTCAAACTCAAATCACTTAACGATATTATTAATCCAGTAATATCTCCAGTGATGTCTCCTTCTACTTCAATTCCAAGGCTAGCATTCTCTCTAGCGCTAGTGTCCTCTTCTTTCCTCATAAGCTTTTCCAATGCTGGTAGCTTCACCGATAACATCAGAATCAGTTGGGGCGATGGCCGAGGAAAGATTTTCGACAGCGGGAAGCAACTATCTCTATCTCTGGACCGGTACTCTGGCTCTGGCTTCGAATCCACGCACGAGTATCTCTACGGCAGGCTCGATGTCCAGATCAAGCTTGTTGCTGGAAATTCTGCGGGCACGGTCACCACATTTTTTGTAAGCTAATCTTGGTTTTCTCTTGATCTCCAATTTGTTAGCAGTTAAGATCGATCATTTTTAATTGATTTGGTATTTGTTTACAGTTATCATCGCAAGGACCGACACACGACGAGATTGATTTTGAATTCCTCGGGAATGTGACTGGAGAGCCTTATACTCTGCACACCAATGTGTTTGCTCAGGGGAAGGGCGACCGAGAGCAGCAGTTTCACTTGTGGTTCGACCCAACCAAGGATTTCCACACTTACTCCATTCTCTGGAATCCACAACATGTTATGTAAGTAACTAACTCGATCGCTCAATCAATTCAATATACGGAAAAAAAATCCTAATGATTGGCTGGCCCATTTTCCAGTTTCTTGGTGGATAATATTCCGATCAGAGATTTCAAGAATCACGAATCAAATGGGGTTTTCTTCCCAAAGAACCAACCAATGAGGCTCTACTCGAGCTTGTGGAATGCCGATGACTGGGCTACCCAGGGCGGGCTGGTGAAGACGGACTGGGCTCAGGCTCCCTTCACGGCCTACTACAGAAACTTCAATGCCGACGCTTGTGTTTGGAACGGGGCCTCGTCTAGCTGCTCTTCTGGAGATAAACCCACGGATTCAACTTCTTCATCGTCGAGCCATGGAGATTGGTACAGGCATGAGTTGGACTCGTATAGCTATAGGAGGATGAGATGGGTGCAGAGGAAGTACATGGTCTACAACTACTGCTCTGATGTTAAGAGGTTCCCCAGAGGACTTCCAAGAGAGTGCAGGCTCAGATGAAGTCGAAATGAGTGATCGTGGATTTGTATATGAATACTGTTTTAATTCGTGTAAATTGAATCTGTTTGTTTCTTTGATGATTTCCTTGAATTCTTGTGTAAGGGATGTTGATTTGGATGACCTTTTGTCATCCCGTACGTAATAAGAGCGAGGGTGTTCACTTTACTGTTTTCGTAAATATTTTCTACCATATTATAGTTTTTCCTAGTGTTACTCTAATGCGTTCCCTATTGTAAACTTGAGATGAGGCCCCTGTTCCCGAAAAAAGAATTCAATTCTGTTTGGGTTAGGGTGTCAAAGCAAAGGTCTAATATTTTTGTGTTTGACAAACAAAGAAGTGCCGAGTAAATTAGATTCCCCTTTTTCTAAAAATAAATCAACCTCAACCTTATTGAAAGAAGAAAATTGACTAATGAGATTATTACGTTAAAAAAAATTCAATTATAATTTGCATTCATCTAAACAATTTTTTAAGTTACTGATTGATGAGAAAGCTAATAAAAATCAATTTAAATTAAAAACATTATACCCTATGGTTATGTTAAATATAAATTGATAATAATTTTTTGATGTAGAACACACTGTGAATATATTCATGGAAAAACTTGATGGGAACGGGGTCCATACCCATGATCAATTAATATGGATTTAATCCATGGAAATTCTAAGGTGTATTGATGCTCTTGAAAGGTGGCTACCTGTTCATATTCGGCATGCATTGATAGATTGTCTTTCTCCATGCACTGGGAGAAGGAAGGGCTGGTATTTGGACTTTTCCATGCAACGAATGTGGTGTACCTAAGAGCAATATCCTCCCTATAAATAGAGGAGAGATGATGAAAGTTGACAACAAGAAGCAAGAAGAAGAACCACATACAACATGTAATCCTCAACTGAGTTTGAGAGAAAGTGATCCTCAAGTTAAGTTATACCAATTTGAAAGAAGACCCTTTGTAAGCTTTCATTTGATTACAGTAGAAACGGTGAAGAAGGGGCGGGTGAGGACGTAGGATCAAATTGAGTTGAACCTCGGTAAATCTTGTGTGTGTGCAATTTTTCTCTCTGTTTGTTTTTCTCTTCTATTTTTTTGTTCTCATCTCATCACAAAGACGGGAAAGGTCTTGTTGTCCTATTTATTTCCCAACAGTGGTATCAGAGCAAGGTTGCTAATCTTCTTGTGTTGAGATGGAGACTCCCATCGGCGGCGTTCGAATGATCAGTTTGAATGGCCGCAATTGGATGATATGGAAGGCAAAGATGATGAATCTTATATATTGCAAGGACCTCTATGCGCCAGTTAAGGTGAATCCTCCAAGCCAAAGTCTATAACGGCGGATTATTGGAAGAAGCTCGCCCAGAAAACCATCGGCACCATTCGGCAATGGGTGGATGACACTATATTTCATCATGTGTCGAATGAGACTTCGACGAACAACTTGTGGAAGAAACTTGAAGATGTCTATGAAAGAAAGACCGCCGACAACAAATCTTTCTTGATTCGGAAGCTTGTTAATCTCAAGTTTAAGGAAGGTGATTCTATATCTGAATATTTGAATGAAATTCAAAGTATTATAAATCAACTTGTAGTCATGAAGATGGTGTTGGAAGATGAGCTTCAAGCTCTTCTTTTGCTTAGCTCGTTACCAGATAGTTAGGAGACGATGGTGGTGTCTCTTAGGAACTCCGCACCTGACGGAGTTGTATCCATGAACCAAGTTACAAGCAGCCTCTTGAATGAAGAATTACGAAGAAAGTCATCTGGATCCTCTCATTCTCATGCTCTTGTTATCGAAAGTAGAGGAGGAGCAAATATCGACAGTCTTAGAATCAAGACAAGTCAATAGGAAAATCAAAGGCTAGAAGGGACATTAGTTGCTACCACTGCAGGAAGAATGGACACATAAAACGAGAATGCCGCAAGCTCAAGTGAGAACAAAAGACCAATGAAAAATAAGAAATGAATGAAAGTGTAGCCGTTGTCAGTGACAATGAAATTGTGCTTTTCTCGGCATGTGAAGAAGACTGTGTAAATCTCACTTGCCAAGACTCAGAATGTGTGACTGATTCTGGTGCCTCCTACCATGCTACTCCCAAGAAGGACTACTTTACTTCTTTTCGTGAAGATAATCTTGGAATGGTAAAAATGGGTAACAAAACTCTTCTCAAATTCTTGGCATTAGAAATATTTGTGTTACAACTAACTTTGGAATAAAGGTGCTTCTAAAAGATGTTAGATTTGTACTCGATCTTCGTCTCAGTCTTCTCTCCATTGGCAAGCTTGATGAAGAAGGATACATAAGCAACTTTGGTAAAGGATGTTAGAAGCTTACCAAAGAATCACTTGTATTAGCGAGAGGAAAGAAGTGTTGCACTCTCTATAAGACTCGGTTTCACTTAGAGAATGATGAACTTGGAATAGTGGAAGGTACTTCTATGGATTTGTAGCACAAGCGGCTTGACCACATGAGCGAGAAAGGGTTACAAACTCTCGTAAGGCGACAACTACTTCCATCCATGCAAGGTACAACACTATCTCACTGTGATCACTACTTGATTGGAAAACAACACCGGGTAGCTTTTGTTAAAAATTATAACAAAAAGGAAACTGACATATTGGACTTAGTCTATTCGGATGTATGCGGACCCATAAATGAAAAAACTTTTAGTGGTGTCTCATACTATGTGACCTTCATAGATGATGCATCTAGAAAGGTGTGGGTGTATGTCATAAAAACCAAAGATCAAGTCTTTGAAGTTTTCAAAGACTTTCATACCAAAGTTGAAAGAGAAACCGGAAAGCTCTTGAAGTGTATTCACACTGATAATAGTGGTGAGTATACTTCAAGGATGTTTCAAGACTATTATTCTTTTTATGGCATTAGACACCAAAAGACTGTTCCACACACACCATAATACAATGGGATTGCAGAAAGGATGAATCGCATAATTGTGGAAAGGATAAGGAGTATGTTATCCTTAGCTAAATTACCAAAAATATTTTGGGGAGAAAGAGTGTGAACAACCTGCTACTTGATAAACTTGTCCCCCTCAGTTCTCTTGGATGGAGATATTTCTAAAAGAGTTTGGAGTAGAAAGAATATTTCTTATTCTCACTTGCGGGTGTTCGGGTGCAAGGCATTTGTATATGTACCTAAGGAGAAAAGAATAAAGCTTGATGATAAAGCTATTTCATGCATCTTACTAGGATATAGAAATGATGAATTTGGGTATAGGTTGTGGGATCCTAAAAATAAGAAAATTGTGAGGAACAGGGATGTTGTTTTTTGTGAAGATAAAATATTTGCAGATTTTGAAAAATAAGAGGCGCCACAAAACACTCATATTGTCCCAGATCCAATCTCTACACCAGTTGTTTTTCCTTCTCCCGTGCTAGAAAATAATAATTGTCAAGATGTGCAAGAAGAAGAAATTGCAGGTTCCCCAGGTTTTGACCAGGTGGAGCATGAACATGCAGAGTCACCATATATGGATCAGCCACAAGTACCTCAATTGAGACGATTGGAGAGAGAACGACAACCCTCAACTATATACCATGCTTCAGAGTATACTATGGTAACAGATGCAGGTAAACCGAAAAGTTTCCATGAAGCACAAGTTCATGATGATCGTGCAAAGTGGAAGAAAGCTATGCAAGAGGAGATGAATTCTTTGCATAAGAATCACACTTATGACTTGGTAGAGCTACCTAAAAACATAAAAGCATTGAAAAACAAATAGGTGTTCAAAATCAAGAATGAAGGAAATGGCCAAGTCAAGTACAAAGCTCACCTCGTGGTGAAAGGTTTCAGTCAGAAGCAAGGTGTTGACTATGAAATTTTTTTTCTCCTGTTGTAAGGATGTCTTCTATTTGGGTTATTCTTGGTCTTGTTGCTTCTTAAGACCTTGAAGTTAAGCAGTTAGGTGAAGACATCATTCCTCCATTATAATTTGGCAGAAAAAATCTATATGCAACAGCCAGATGGTTTCAAGGTAAAGGGAAAAGAACACCTGGTTTGCAAATTGAAGAAGAGCTTGTACAGACTCAAGCAGACACTGTAGGCGTCTAAAAATGCCTATGGGTGCCCTCACACAGCTCAAGAAAAAGAGAAGGCGATGAACGTCATTGTTCGAGTCAAAGAGGATTATCCGATGCCGACAAGCACATGAAGTGAATCGGTGAACTGTTGATGACACGACAACGAACCACCACAATAGCAAACACCAAGTGGACCGCACGCATCATTCAGCTCGTGCATGTCAATCCGTTCGCACGTCAATCAGTTCGTGCGCGTCGGTCAACACGCGTGCGTCAATCAACACGCGCGTACATCAACCAACGTGCGTTCGACAGTCAATCCAGCAACGAAGTATGCAAGTCAACAAGACGGTCAAACATGCAAAACGGGAGAAACTACAAATCTTGGGAGAGTCGGAAAACCAAAAAAAAAGTGTCAGACTTCGGAACCCGCACAGATGCGGGACGGCCGAAACTGACCCGCACCAGCGCGGGTCGGCCGAAACCGACCCGCACCAGCGCGAGTCGGCTTTGGCCGACCCGCGGTTGGGCGGGTCGGCCAAGGCCGACCCGCGCCCCCGCGGGTCAGCGCGACCCGCCGCGCTGTTTTGACCCCCCGATGTGTTTTTCGACGGTTTTAACGGTTTTCTCGAGATCTTTTCAATTCCAGAGGTTCCCAACTGACTTGATATCATCTACAAACATGGTTAGGCCGTTATTGACTAAAGATAAAGCCAAATCACTTGTTCTCATCCAAATAACCGCTTCCGAAGCTTATAAATACGAGCCCGGGTCCTCCTTTTAGCGGGGCGGAGTTATTATCAAGATGTGGAGGTGCTGCTGGATTGAGGAGTCAAGGAGCACGAATTTTAGCGAAGGCAAATCAGATCCCGGTAAACTTCGGCATAAAGAAGGAGCTATTCGAAGGATCTGAACCATGTCCGTCCGTCCCTTGAGATTAGGTTTGGTCTTAATCTCGAGAAGAGCCCTGATTTCGCTTGGTCTATCATATCTAGGTCCGATACAAATCAAACGAAGAACCGAAAGACGGGAAACAACCGAACAACGGGAAACGGAACACACCCGGGGGACTCGGCCGAAACCGAGCCAACCCGAGGTGGCTCGGCCCAAGCCGAGCCACCCCAGGGTGGCTCGGCATGAGCCGAGCCACCTCAAGGTGGCCGGTGGTTTGCCCTTCCCCCCCTCACGTGCACACGGGCACAGTGAAGAGAGGCTATAAATAGAGGAAGGGGTTCTTCATTTTGAAAGGTTGGATTTTGGAGGAGGCGAAGCCCTGCTGGATTGGAGACTCAGATCTAAACAAGATTCAAACTTTAAGACTCCGAAGACTTGACCATCCGGATCTGGTGCTCGGCGATCATCAACGCCAAATAAGGCAGGAGTTCGAGAGGACCGGATCCCAGATCTACGCGGTTAAACTCCGGATCAAAGCTTGGTTCTTTGATCCCGAGATTCGAGCGGTTGTTTCCTTGGTGAAACAATCCCTCCCGGCTATTATCTCCCTTGGTGGAATAATACCCGTTATACTGCGTAGATCCGACCGGATCTAGATCTCACGGTGGTCCACGGTAAACAACCCCGGCGCAGGCAAAGAACCCACAAAAGCGAGTGACCGCAAAACAGGAGCTCGCGATTCGTTCGACAAACAAGGAAACAAAGTTGTAATTTTTCATTTCTTTTTATTTGATTTTCGTTGTAACCGGATCTTATAAAAAGACCGGATCTTTGTAATCGATAAACAATTACCAAGTGTGCAATGGAATCAGTAATGAAGAAAGCAAAGATTTTTCCCGCGAACAATCTGGCGACCACAGTGGGAGCCACCGATCTCGCTGACGAGATCGTTGCGTCGCAGCCCTGGATCTCAATCCCGGTCGTGGAGGAGGTCGAATACGAGTTCGATCAGCAAAAGTTCGAGGCATACTTGTCGTCCTCGTCCGGATTAACCTCCCCCCGCAAGTCCAAGAAGTTCTCCTCCAGGAGAAAAGTTCGTTGGTACGAAGAAGTTGAAGCTACCAACGAAGATCTCGCCCCGCTGGATGCCGAAGCTGCATTGAGTGAGGTCTCTCCAACTTCCAACCAGGTCAGATCCGCTCTGGCCAAATCCTCCGTTGCCGAGGGCGTGGTGACTCTCTCAAAGAGAGCCCGCCAAAGGCAACGTCAACGCCTTGCGAAACAATTCGCAAAGGCAATGGAATCTGTGGACGGGATCCGCTACAACACGGATCTGAAGAACAGAAAAGGCAAGCAGCCTCAACAACAGATGAGTGGCAACTCCTCCAAGCCGCCAACCAACGAATGGATCCGTGTCAAACGGAATCGTTCAACACTTGAGGAGCGCATTCACAAGCGCCGCGCACTCTCAGCGCAAGCACGGGCTCAAGTCCAAGAAGCCCGTAGAAGGTTGCAGAAGGAGATGGCCAAGAAGCCGCCACCAACCCGCCAAATATGGAAGCCGAATTCTGAAACCGCAACTCAGGCTAAGGAACAATCAATACAGCCTTCAAAACGAGTTCAACCTCCCGAACCATCCCAGAGAAGGAGGTCAATCTTGGAGCGCCTCGCCCCACTTCCCGATGGACGACGCAAAGCTCCAGTTCAAGAACGTTTGGGCCCGATGAAGAAGCCCCGAACGGCTCAACATGCTGGGGGTCGCCGTCATTCTCAGCATGACAAGGAGTTCAGAGCAGCTGCGCATGCCAATTTGCACATTAAAGTTCAGGAGCCCGCTGAGAACTCGCGCTCGCAAAGGCGTGTTTCAAGGCGCGTGACTCTCGAAAGCCCGAAGAAGGCGATTCGCCCTCAGAAGGAAACGTTGTCGTCCGATGACGATAACATTATACCTGAGAGATCGCACCAACACACGATAAGTTGCTCCGACTTTCATACGGACGAGCTGTACTATCGTGCTGGAGGTACGAGCAGAGCCAGAAAGAGAAGTCCTCATAGGCTCGAGGCTCAATGCCCCTGTTCCAAACTCATTCGGGCGGTATTGTCTGAATGTAACTGCATCAAGACGGTCCCTAAAAGAGTTTCGGTGTTCGAAAGGCTCAGCACTGAAACGCCAAAGCCAAGGCCCAGGCGTTTCCGACGAAGGAGAGCGATGGTTGAAGACGGAGAATTTCCAAGAGTCACCGCTAACATGACCAACAAGGGGACATTGGCACGGGATGATCTCGAGTCGATTCTGAGAGCATCCCGGCGTCTAACCCGTTTGCAGTCTGGAGCCATCTCACGAAGAACTTATGGGAGGGTTCGGATAAGACCACCTTCAGAAGATGAGGAATCAGATGCCTGCTCTGCGGTTACGTCTGACAACACCGTATCCAGCGAAGGAGAACCCCGCGAGTCATTCATGATAAGCGCGGAACAAGTGGTCAAGATGCTCGAAGAAGCCATGGCCAAACAACAGGAGAGCTTCAGGCTCGAGATGCAGATGGCCATGCAGACTATGAAAGAAATGCATGACCAACAACTCCAGGCACTGAGGAACCAACAAGGTGAATCAAGTCGTCGTAACCAGAACAATCTGGAAGATGAGGACACAGGTGCAAATGAAACTCGTGACGCCAATAACCCTCTCATCAATGCAGGGGGTGGTAACGAGGATGCCAACGAAGGTACAGGTGAAAACCTGAAGATCAAAAACCTCGAGAATAAGATCAATACATTGATTTCTGCTCAAGAGGTGAAGAAAACGGGCATTCCTTGTCCATACCCAAGGGAGTGGGAGTCAATCCCCTATCCGGCGAAGTTTAGTCTAATCAACTTCACGCCGTTCGATGGGAAAGGTTCCCCCACTCAGCATTTGATTTATTTCAAATCGCACCTGGGTGTTATCTCCGGTAATGAGCCTCTGATGGTGCGGTCATTCGTTGGTACTCTTCGCGGAGCCGCCTTCGATTGGTATCGCCGCCTCAAGCCAGGAAGCGTGAATAGCTGGGACGACATGGAGACAAAATTCCTCGCTAACTTCTTCGACGACGACACCGAGATATCCATCGGGTCATTGCTCGACGAGAAACAGAAAGACGGGGAATTAGTGGACACCTTCGTCAAGAGGTTCCGGAACAAAGCAATAAACTGTCGGGACCCGATCACTGAGGAGTTCATTCTCCAGACTTGCCACAACAACCTCGCATTGGACGTGTTGGAAGCAATGGGAACAGCACCGTCCAACACTTGGAAAGACTTGAAGGTCCGAGGGGAACAAGCCGAACGCTTCCTCCGAAGAAAGAAGGCCGAGAGGAGTCAATCGACGACAAATCCTCCGAACTCGAACTTCACCTCCCGTGGTAAAGGAAAGACACCCGCAACGACTGTCGATGCTAATCAAATATCGCAACAGCAGTCCCGAAGACAGCAAAAGACTTCGGATCAGAGGCCTCAAAAAGAGTACTCCTTCAAGGACGAAGATGTTCCAGCCATCTTCAAATCCCTCCTTGACAATAACAAGATCAAGCTCCCACCGATCACGAATCAGGAGGAAGCTGACGATATTGCGGATCCGAAGTACTACGCATACCACAGGAGGATTCTTCACCCAACCAAGGCGTGCTTTACACTCAAGAATAGCATCCAGACCTTGGTTGAAGCCGGTGTCATAACGCTAGAGTGAGCCAGTTGAAAACGGCAAAACTCCGACCGGTATAAGAGTATAAACTGCTTCCTGACACTCCGACGAGTATACGAGTATAAACTGCTTCTCAATCCTCCGACCGGTATAAGAGGTTAAACTGCTCTCTGATACTCCAATAGGTATATGAGTCTAAACTATTTCCTATTGTTGACGGGAAGTTTCGGGAGAATTGTTATATTCTCAAGGATAACCCGGTCATATAACTGATTGTAATGTCAAACCCAGCGTTGCAAAGAAAGCTGAGGGTGGATAACTAATGTATCGGGAAGTTCCTCGAAGAATATTACACTTAATATTCTAGAGGATAACCCAAATTCATTTTCCAAAACCCCTCACTGATCAATTCCAATCGACAGTGAGTCCACCAAGAATGTTCTTCTGGCCCTCTTGATTCCTTCCATGAACAAGAGGTCCACTTTCAGTCCGGAGTCCCCTTTCGATAAACGAAAGAACTCCCTTTCTTTTCTCTTTGGTTCAACCTTCTCATGGTTATAACCGAAGTAGAAATTTCACTTCGATAAACGAAGAATTCTTCTTTCGATCAGATAATTCATCCTATGAAAGGTAAAGTTTATCTAGATCTTCCGGATTCTCGAAGTGGAGATCCCACTTCTAGTTTCCTTCTTGCACTGGAAATAGAATATAAAATTCTTCCTTTCCAGAAACAAGGAATAGAATATAAAATTCTTCCTTCCTTGTTCAGGGAATAGAATATAAAATTCTTCCTTCCCACACCAACTCTTTTTTCGAAATTTATCAATTTAGGATTCATCCTAGGAAGTTTATCCCGAATCCTAAGCAGGGATAAGTCTGCGCCTAACACGCGCTGCCGGTTTAGTCTTTCTCCGTAGAAGAAGACACCAGAGTTCGATTCTGGGGTATTTTATCCTGAAACCTAAGTAAGGATAAGTCTGCGCCTAACACGCGCCGCCGGTTAGTTCTTAACCGTTAAAAAGAACACCCACCCACATATTCAACATTGTGGCAGGTTGTTATTAATAACACCAAAATCCATGTCTCACACGCATGGGGAATTTTATCCTGAATCCTAAGAAAGGATAAGTCGACGCCTAACACGCATCGCCGGTTTAGTCTTTCGCCGATTGAAAAAGACACCAGGGTCTAAACCTGGGGAATCTTATCCCGAAGTCTAAGAAGGGATAAGACAACGTCTAATACACGTTGCTGGGTAGCCTATTCCCATAATAATGGCAAAGTCTACATATTCGAAGTTGTAGCACAAAGTCTAAGGGAGTTCATTCCTTTAGCACAACGTCACATGCGGAACGGACTAAAACAATCCGCATGTAAGCCCGACTCAAACGGTAGTCGGTAAGAGCATCTCAAACCTGTTGAAGGCTGGGGGTTAGCCAAAAACCCTAAAGTCAACGCCTAACACGCGTCGCCGGGTAACCTATTCCCGTAACAAATGGTAAAGTCTATGTATTCAATATCATAGCACAAAAGTCTAAAGGAGTTCATTCCTTTAGCACAACGTCACATGCAGAACGGATTTAAACAATCCGCATGTAAGCCCGATTCAAACGGTAATCGGTAAGAGCACGTCAAATCCGTTGAAGGCTGAGGATTTGCTAAAAATCCTAAGTCAACGTCTCATACACGTTGCTGTTTAGTCTTTTCACAGGAGAAAGACGAAGTCTACGTATTCAATATCGTAGCACTAAAAGGGTTAACTCTTTTAGCTTAACGTCACATGCGGAACGGACTTAAACAATCCGCATGCTAGCCCGACTCAAACGGTAGTCGGTAAAGGCACATCAAACCCGTTGATGGCTGAGAATTTGCCAAAAATTCTATAAATACGAGTCATTGACACATCAATTCTATGGATTGGTCTCGTGACTCGAGTATCCGCCACGCTCCAATACCTTAAGAGCTTAAACTGTGTATACTCCAGCAGACATACGAGTATAAACTGTGTCAAACGTCGAACAACGCATTACAATGAAGCCTGGACGCCGGACAACGCGTCGCAATGAAGCTCAAACACCGGACGACGCCATCAATCGATGATCAGTTCTATGTTAAAGCAACCAACTCGAGCTAAAAAATCAAGAAATCAAGAATCGACTTCATGTTCAAAATTCCAACAACGGTCAGACAATAAATGCAGCACCGGAACCCTTACAGACGTTCGACAAAGCACCGAATAGCCTGAAGGAATTTGAAGGAATCCAGAACAGAAGCCATTCCAAAGTCCCGCTACGCCGACTGAAGGTTGGGACAATCACATCCAAAGTATTCCAGACTCTTCTATAAAAGAACGAGACTGAAATACTTTGGAGGGGGTATCTGTAGGCGTATAAAATTGCCTATAGGTCCCTCAACACAGCTCGACA
>BQKN01059553.1:25630-72037 GCA_022839385.1 Asparagus kiusianus
CCCCCCGATGTGTTTTTCGACGGTTTTAACGGTTTTCTCAAGATCTTTTCAGTTCCAGAGGTTCCCAACTGACTTGATATCATCTACAAACATGGTTAGGCCGTTATTGACTAAAGATAAAGCCAAATCACTTGTTCTCGTCCAAATAACAGCTTCCGAAGCTTATAAATACGAGCCCGGGTCCTCCTTTCAGCGGGGCGGAGTTATTATCAAGACGTGGAGATGCTGCTGGATTGAGGAGTCAAGGAGCACGAATTTTAGCGAAGGCAAATCAGATCCCGACGAACTTCGGCATAAAGAAGGAGCTATTCGAAGGATCTGAACCCAGTCCGTCCGTCCCTTAAGATTAGGCTTGGTCTTAATCTCGAGAAGAGCCCTCATTTCGCTTGGTCGATTTTAGCGCTTCAAATCCCCGGTGAAGGCGAAGCTCTGCCTAATTTTCCATCAACCGGATCCAGATCTAAGGTGGTCCACGGATAAACCCCGGCACAGGCAAAGATACCCACGCAAGCAGAAAACCGATAAATGATCTCCCTGTGTTTGTTTGATAAAGTTGTAAACTTGTTTTATTTTTATTGTGTAAGGAGATCTTATAAAAAGATCAACTTTATATTTTATTCGAGTTTATTGTAATGACTAAAGTTGTAATAGATTCGATAGCAATGAAAACAACAATTTTCGACGCAAATAGACACCTCGACAGTGGTATAAAAGGTTTGATTCTTTTATGTTTGACCATGGGTACAATAGAACATCTACAAATCATTGTGTTTACGTTAAAAAGTTCTCGGATGATTATTTCATTATTCTCTCTCTATATGTTGATAATATGCTTGTTGTTGGAAAAGATAGGTCTAAAATTGATAGGTTGAAGTACGAGCTGAGCAAGTCTTTTGACATGAAAGACTTAGGAGTAGCACAACATATATTGGGAATGAAGATTTCTCCAGACAGAAGTGCAAGAAAGTTATGGCTATCACAAGAAAGATACATTGAACGTGTTCTGGAGAGTTTTAATATGTTGAACTCTAAGACAGTCAGCACATCGCTAGCAGCTCATTTAAGCTAAGTACACAACAAAACCCTTCAATTGAGAAGGAGAAGGAGGAGATGAAGAGCATTCCATTTTCCTCGATCGTCAGAAGTTTGATGTACTCCATGGTTTGTACAAGACCCGACATAGCACATGCAGTTGGAGTGGTAAGTCGTTATCTTGCCAATCGTGGTAAAGAACATTGCGAACCAATAAAGTGGATCCTAAGATATCTTAGAGGACCCTTTAAACATTCTTTATGTTTTGGAGATGGAAAACTTATCTTGGAAGGCTAAACTGATTCTGATATGGCAGTGACTTGGACCAAAGAAAGTCCACATCAGGATACTTATTTACCTTTGCAGGGGGAGCTGTATCATGGCAATCAAAGCTACAAAAGTGTATCGTTCTATCCACCATAGAAGTTGAGTATATCGCTGCTACAGAAGCCAACAATGAGCTCTTGTGGATGAAGAATTTTCTGAAGGAGCTATCTCTCAAGCAAGAGAAGTATACTCTATATTGTGACAGTCAGAGCGCCATTGACTTGAGTAAAAATACTACCTGTCACTCAAGGATAAAACATATCAATGTACATCTTCATTGGATCCGTGATGCTTTGAAGAATCATCTTATGAACATTAAGAAGATTGATACAAACCAAAATCCGTCTGACATGATGACAAAGGCTCTACCAAAAGAGAAGCATAACTTCTGCCGAAGAAAGATAGACATGATTACTGTTTGAAAACTTTCTCCTCATGAGGATGGAGGGAGAGATTGATGGGAACGGGGGTCCATCCCCATGATAAATTAATATAGATTTTATCCATGAAAATTCTAAGGTGTATTGAAGCTCTTGAAAGTTGGCTACTTGTTCATATTCTGCATGCATTGATAGATTATCTTTCTCCATGCATTGGGAGAAGGAAGGGCTGGTCTTTGAACTTCTCTATCCAACGAATGTGATGTACCCAAGAGGCATATCCTTCCTATAAATAGAGGGGAGATGGTGAAGGTTAACAACAAGAAGCAAGAAGAAGAACCACATACAACCTGTAATCCTCAAGTAAGTTTGAGAGAAAGTGATCCTCAAGTTAAGATATACCAATTTGAGAGAAGACCCTTTATAAGCTTTCATTTGATTATAGTAGAAACGGTGAAGAAGGGGTGGGTGAGGACGTAAGCTCAAATTGAGCTGAACCTCGGTAAATCTTGTGTGTGTGCAATTTTTCTCTCTGTTTGTTTTCTCTTCTGCTTTTTCTTTTGTTCTCATCTCATCACAAAGACGGGAAAGGTTTTGTTGTCCTATTTATTTCCCAACAAAACTGGACTATCAGAAGCCTAAATTCGGGCCTGGAAGAAGAAAATGATTTGCAAGGAAGATTGGGTCATATCTCCCAAAAAGTAAGTTGAAATTGGCCTAATTATATATGAAAATCGCGCACTTTTTTCAAGACGGAGTCAACCAAACCCATTGTTATTCAATTTGTCACCATCTATTTCGCGAAACAATTTGTCACCATCTATTTCGCGAAATTCCCTTTGGATTGAGAAGAGATATTAGAAATTCATTCTTTGCGATAAGTCAAATTCCTATCTTCTTGGCATAGTAACCATTCAAGGGGTCGGAACCATTGAATGGTTTCTCCATAATTTAGCATTCATCTTCAGCATTTCATAGATCAGGATGAAGTAGACCTCAGCCGTTGACCCCAAGGTGTCAATAATTCGAATTTTGAGGTCCATGAATGGATGCCATTAAAATTGGGAGCCATGACAGCTAATTATTACTGGTATTCACTGAATTAGGCCGAAACGAGGGCTCCAAAACCATCTACTTTTCTGGTGAACTTTTGTGAATTACTGCGAATGACTCTCGGATTGTGACCGTTTGTGATTATATGATGTACGATCTTTTAAATTTGTAATCACGGGGGCAACATGATCAGATGACGCAACCAAAGGCATCACGTTTCTTGTTATCCATTATATCCTCCTCTCTATTTAGATATTTATGCTTATATCATGATATTCCCAATAACGGCTACTTCTCTCCAACCCAGCAAAATCTCTCATTCCTCTCATTCTTTTGCTTCTCCTCTCTCTTGTTTTCCACTCCTCCCATACTTTGGTTGGGGTCGGAGAGAAGTAACCGATATAGAGTAGCTAGGATTTTGTCTTAATGGTGTCTATATATAGTTTATTACAGTTGTATTTGAAAATCTATATTGACAGTTTTATAATTTTATCCCTTTAATAGTGTCCTACACTAATTTTAATGGTGTTCTAAATAGTAAATATAATTAAAAATAAATAAAAAATGTAATAAAGTAAGCAATTTAGTGGTGTCCTGCAACACTGCAACACCGCTAGACACTACGCAACTCCGCCACTATAGGGAAAATGAATATATTAACAACAAATAGCTAGTACAGATGAGGGAGAGTTGACGAATAAATAAACAATGACTAGTTAAACTTGAA
The DNA here is from genome assembly GCA_022839385.1 of Asparagus kiusianus. NCBI lineage: Eukaryota > Viridiplantae > Streptophyta > Magnoliopsida > Asparagales > Asparagaceae > Asparagus > Asparagus kiusianus. Next base: position 29,150 of record BQKN01059553.1, read on the forward strand.
GTTAAAGTTAGTAGATGATAAGCTGAAACACTGATTTGAGACACTTAAATTATTTGAAGAGCTTATTTTAAAATAAGTTAGATCTTGGGGACCTATATATATATAGCAGCCACCTCAGTATCTCATAAATCCTTTGAGATTTTTTGTTGAAGCACACAAAAATCATTTTGGAATAATAAAGTATATAAATGTTTCATGTCTATCCACTTTATTTTAAATTTTCATTGCAATGCCACCTAATTTTCTATTTTTAATCAAAATATTATCTTAAATATTCAATCAATTATATTTGTTTATAGCATTCTAATTAGTTGCAAAATTTACCAAGATTAGCTAAAAAAATTAAGCAAATACAAATTTCCCACAAAAATGATTTATAAAAAGTTATATTAACATGATGTTGAAATCTAAGAGACATTTTGTGGAAATCTAAAAGATAAAATGAATGTGGACATTACTTTGTATGTGGACTATTAATTTCATGTCCTTTTGTATTCCATCATGTATCTATAAATAGTACGATGTATGGAAATAGAATGAGGTGAATAAAAGATTACAATTTCTCTTCTTCTTCTCTTGTCTCTTGTCTCTTGTTTTATTTCTTTAGTATATTACAACACGTTATCAGCACGAAAGCTCTAGCTAGCCGGTTCGTAATCGTCCGTTGGTGGTAAGAGATATTTACAAAATCCCTTCTTCTCTGGCATATCTTTTATTTTATATTTCGGATATAGTATTTGTATTAAAGATAAAGGATATTTTGATATCTGCACATTTTTATTAAACATATTTAGAGATCGCTGATAATTTTCATGAACTGAAACCAAAAATAAAAGTTTATAATATTTTATTCTGAAAATAAATACGTAATTATATATGTAAAGGCCTAGACATATTGTAAGTAGAACTCATGAGCTCACTGAATTCCTCTCTGTTCTCAGAAAATAAATATATAATTGTAGTAACTTTCAAACCAACGTAGCACACTAAATTACTAAAGCTTATTTACATATAGGGTCAAATACAAAAACTCGGTCTAGTTTAAGCTTTCATTTATATTAACACAAGAGTTAATTGATGTAGTGTCGTTGTTTTTGTCTAGCTACCCTTCTAGTTTTACTTTTGCATGCAGACGTCCCAATGAAACCTTTTCTTCTCTGTCATATAGTCACTTGGAATGAGAAAATTATTTTTTGACAATAAACTCCCTGAGGGTAAAAGAGTCTAAAGCAATCCTACAGATGGTCTGTTGTGTACAAAAATGATAATATACGAACACACTTGCACACACTCATATGTGTATTATATACAAGGAATATGGGTATCCTTGGACATTGGTCCTTGGTTATGAGATGATCACTTCTTATCTACACATTAAAAGGACACCCCTTGAAGATGATCCCACTTAATTACTCACCCAGTCTGGTTTAATATAATTTACAAATGCACACCTTCTGTTGATTGATCACTTGTCCTAGCTAATTAGAACAGAGGCATGCACTGTGTGACTCCTTTATTTTCACTTCTGTTTGTATGCACACCTTGTATAGTGTAATATTTTATAAATTTGGTGGATTGATATATCTTCTTTTGATAATTATAGCATTTCTGAAAATGTCTGACATATCCAAAAGGGTATTTGCTGAGCTTGCCGTTGATGGCAGCAACTACTTGACTTGGGCCTTGGATGTTGAAATCTACCTGGATTCTTGTGATTTAAGCAGCACTATTGATCCAGCTTCTCAGAGCAACTCTGCCCAGAAGGCAAAGGCATTGATTTTTCTTCGTCATCATCTCAACAAAGACCTGAAAAATGAGTACCTTACTGAAAAAGATCCTGCTATTCTATGGCAATTCCTGAAGGATCGCTTTGACCAATAGCCGGCTATTATGCTTCCGCAAGCACAGTATGATTGGTTGAACTTGCGATTTCAGGATTTTAAATCCGTAACTGAATACAATTCAACTCTCCACCGCATTGTCTCACAGCTGAAGCTCTGTAAGCAGAACATTACAGAGGATGAATTGATTGAAAAGACCCTCTCTACATTCCATGCAAGTAATCTTATACTCCAGCAGCAGTACAGGACCAAAAACTATTCAAAACACTCTGAATTGATCTCTGCGTTACTAGTTGCAGAGAAACACAACCAACTTCTGATGCGCAACCATAATGCTAGACCAGTTGGTTCGCAAGCTGTGCCTGAAGCACATGCCGTAAATCAGAGTAATACTCATGGGCGTGGACATGGTAGAGGTCGTGGACGTGGTCGCGGGTCTTATCGTGGTGGTAGGGGTCGTGGTCGTCGCAATGCTTATGGTACTCAGGACCATGGCAAGGGTCAGAACAAGGATAAATCTCCTTCAAACAAGCCTAACTCTCATCAACAGACTGCAAATAACAAGCAAGCCTACTATCGGTGTGGATGTGAGGACCATTGGTCTCGCACATGTCGTACACCAAAACATTTGGTTGAGGCCTATCAGAGAATGCTGAAGGACTCAAAGGGAAAGTCAAAACAAGGTGAAAAACATCATGCCAGTTTGCCTGAAGCAAACATGACCCTGAAAGATGACAATTATGATGATAACCTGAATCTGGATGATGATGACTTATTAAAGATGGAGCTTGATGATTTTGGTGACCAGGAGTGATCATGTTATTTACCACTATCTATGCATGTTTTATTAGTCTATTTCGTTTTTCAGACATGTTCTAGTTGCTTTTGTTAAGATAATTTGGAATTTTTCGAGACTTATTTTGCATGTTTTTAAGACAATTTCAAGATCGTATGGATTTTGTTTAAATGATTATTCCCCCCTTACCTGGTGCTAAACATCTTCTCATGACTCAGTCAATTAGATGTCGGAAGTAGGTTGTAGAGAAGTTTCCATCTTTCTCCACAGGGTTGTACTACACATATATCCGACCTAATACTAACCATGTTGCGAGGATTATTGAGATTTAGGGACCCAAATTCTTTTAAATTCTGGCATGAGCTATTGGGTCATCTTGGGCAAAATATGATTTATCGGATTTTTTTAAATTAAATGGGGCATTCATACCAAATCCAACCAACTGCATATCACAATTTTCCCCCTTTATCTAATACGTGGTGAAGAAGCAAAACATTTCCCATATGCATATTCTTTATTTACAGTCCATATTTCTATATCACCACCATAGCGTACCTTTATGGGACCTCAGTGAAGGTACATACATTATTTATGAAACTCCGTCAATAATTTAGTACCTATGGCCCATGTTAGGGGATCAATTTACAATTTGGTACGCTGACTGTATTTTTATTGAAGATCAATTCTCGACATTAGGGGGAGATTAGTGCCCAAAATATAAAATAATGTCAAGAAATTCCATTGGTGAAAAAGATCTTCAATATTTATATCCACGTACTTGTTAAACTGAACCAGAAGTTCAAATGATAATCTGCTAAGAAAAGAGTGACTAAGCCCCATATTCATGTTGAATATATCATTGATGATTTGGTATGCCAGAAGCATATTATGCTAGAAGCATATAAAACATGTTAGTGTAAAAGATAAAAGTCCGCGGCAAACTAAATTATATATATAGAAAGACAGTCACTCCCATAACCTCCAGAAGAGGTTCATCCTGAGGATGGAATCTCCAATAAATTGCACGTGCACTTGATAATCATAATATTGGAGATGCGGAACGGCCAAATCCAATTGTTAAGGGAAATGACAAGGATTTGGTTGACATAAAATAAGAATTAAAGTGGCCACGAATTTGTGAAAAAGGAGAAATATATAATAGAAATATAAAAGTTGTCGACAACATAGTTGCCTCTACAGTTGCTCTTACTATCTCCGAAATTAATCTGGATCCAGAACCTATTGTTTGCGGTGAAAGTTGCTATCTTCATTGCTATCGAATCTATTATAACTTTAGTCGTTACAATAAACTCGAATAAAATAAAAAGTTGATCTTTTTATAAGATCTTCTTACACAATGAAAATAAAACAAGTTTACAACTTTGTCAAACAAACGTAGGGAGATCGTTTATCGGTCTTCTGCTTGCGTGGGATCTTTGCCTGTGACGGGGACGATGATATCCGTGGACCACCGCCGATCAGATCTGGTTGCTGAAAAATTGGGCAGAGCTTCGTCGATCCGTGAGGAGATCTAGAAACTGAAGCGCCTATCTCGATAAAAGCGAGATATTTGCTCTTCTTAGGATTACCACAACGGGATAATCCTAAGGATCGGGTACAGGTGATGCAGATCTGACGAATCTCTCTCTCTTGCGTTGAATAACTAGATCCGATCTCTCCTCCTCCTCTCTGGAATTTGTGTACTTTTAAGTCTTCAATCCGGCAGGGCTTCACCGAGGCACCAAAACTCCAGCCTTGAAAAAATGAGGCCTAAGGCTTGTATTTATAGGCATGAGGGGTTGCGGAGCGGTTAAAACCACTTAAAGGGCCCAAATCCACGTTGAGACACCCTAGGGGTGTCTTGGCTTGGGGTGTCTCGGCCAAGCCGAGACACCCTTGGGGTGTCTTGGCTTGGCCAAGACACCCTTGGGGTGTCTTGACTTGGCCGAGACACCGTAGGTGCCTCAGTTCAGCCGTTTGACCGTTTTCGCTGTAACTTCTTCGTCTGAACTCGGATTTGAGTGATTCTAAGTGCGTTAGAAGTCTGACGAAGAGTTCTATCAGCTCTAATAGTTAGATTATCTGTAGAATAAACGAGACATGAAGGGCGTTGTTCCTTTTGTAAACATCGCGGGGCTCTCGATTAGCCTGTGCCTTCGTTATTCCGAAATTCTGTCAGCTCACGTAGTTCGTCGATTCACTTCAAGCGTTCACCGACGTCAATCGAACTCCTGTGAACTAGATAGTGACGTTCATCGTCGTTCCTTAACACAGAGTTGTTCGTGGAGACTTATAGGCAATTTTCGATGCCTACACCTATGTCGGTAATAGAGTGCTTGAAGCACTCGGACTAGGTGAGATGGAAGTGGCAATTGAGGCTGAGCTGAACTCGCTAAAGTATTTTGAACCTGTAATTCATATATCCCTACAGGATATAAATGGGTCTTCGTAAGAAAAATAAATGAGAATTGTAAGGTGGTAAGATATAAAGCGAGATTCATAGCTCAATGGGTTCACGCAGAGACCCGACATCGATTTAAATATAAAATATTCTCCTATTAGTGATTGTATTATGTTCCGCAAGTTAATACATATGGCAGAAACTATGAATTTATATATGCAGTATATGTACGTCATGACCACATTTTTATATGAGTCATTAGACGCTAATATTTTTATATGAAAGTCCTTGATGGACTTAAAATTCCTAAATTAAGAGAAAATGAGAATCGCAACATGTATAGCATTAAATTATGAAGGTCGTTATACGACTTGAAATAGTCGGGTAGAATGTGGTATAACCGACTGAGTGAGTTCCTCCTGAAGAGGAGATATGTAAATAATGATGTATGCCCTTGTGTGTTTATAAAGAAATTCGAAAATGGTTTCTGTATTATATCAGTCTATATTAATGATATAAATGTTATTAGAACGCACAAGGAGCTTACAGAAGCTAGCTCATGCCTAAAGACGGAGTTTGAAATGAAAGACTTGGGAAAAACCAAGTTTTGTCTCGACCTGCAGATCGAGCATTTTCCCAGAAGGAATTTTTCTACACCAGTCAACCTATGTGAAAAAGGTTTTGGAAAGATTTTATACGGATAAATCTCATCCACTTAGCACACCAATGGTCGTCCGGTCCCTCGAAGTGGATAAAGACCCATTTAGACCCAAAAAAATAATGAAGAAATGTAAGGGCCAGAAGTTCCCTATCTGAGCACCATTGGAACACTTCTTTATCTCGCAAATTGCATCAGGCCTGATATTGCATTTGCGGTGAACTTGCTAGCAAGGTATAGTGCTTATCCTACAAGGAGGCATTGAAATGACGTTAAACATTTCTTCGCTATCTTCAAGGTACAAAAGATCTTGGACTATTCTATAATAGAAATCAAGATATGATATTGGTGGGCTATTAGAACACTGGCTACATATCTGATCCCCATAACGCCAGATCTCAGACTGGTGTTTTTCTCTGTGGTGGTACTGTCGTTTCTTAGAGGTCCGTTAAGCAGACCATTGTGATTACTTCTTCTAACCACTCAGAGCTTATTGCTTTATATAAGGCCTCACGAGAATGTGTATGATTAAGATCGTTGATACGACATATTTGTGGCTCGTGTGGTCTAACGAAAGATGATATCCCCCCCTGTCCTTTATGAGGACAATGTATCTTGTGTTGCACAAATGAGCAGTGGATATGTAAAAGGAACCATGACAAAACATATTACGCCAAAATTCTTTTATCCACATGAGCTCCAAAAGAATGACGAAATCACCATCGAAAAAGTTCGCTCAAGTGACAATCTTGCAGATTTGTTCACTAAATCTCTGCCTACATCAACTTATGAGAAATATGTTCATAATATGCATAGACTTGAAAGACTTTCTTCTTCAGGGAGAGCAAATTCTTAAAGAACAATCCTGAAGATTGGACCCTGAAGGTCTATTATCATAATTTGCCTCTTTTCGCTAAGTTTTATCCCACTGGGTTTTTCTTAGCATAGACTCAGAAGATTTTCATCATCAGGGGGAGCGATTTTTCAACGTAATCCCGAAGATTGTGTCTTGAAGGACTATAGTTGTACTCTTTTTTCCTTTTGCTAAGTTTTGTCCCACAGGGTTTTCTTAGCTAAAGGTTTTTAATGAGGCAACTAATGCAACACAAGTTTGGATCCCGAAGATCTATAGTTGTACTCTTTTTCCCTTTGCTAAGTTTTGTCCCACAGGGTTTTCTTAGTTAAAGGTTTTTAATGAGGCAACTAATACAACAAGAAACTTCTAATGTCGTGTACTCTTTTCCTCGACTAGTTTTTATCCCACTGGGTTTTTCTAGCGAGGTTTTTAACGAAGCATTGACATCTCGAAGTAATGTCCAAGGGGGAGTGTTGAAATCTAAGAGACATTTTGTAGAAATCTAAAAGACAAAATGAATGTGGACATTACTTTGTATGTGGACTATTAATTTCATATCCTTTTGTATTCCATCATGTATCTATAAATAGTACGATGTATAGAAATAGAATAAGGTGAATAAAAGATTACAATTTCTCTTCTTCTTCTCTTGTCTCTTGTCTCTTGTTTTATTTCTTTAGTATATTACAACAAAATACAAATTAAAACCAAAAATTAAAAAACTAAGCCAATACAAAGTTCCCACAAAAATGATTTACAAAAAAGTTATATTAACATGAAATAAAAATTAAAACCGAAAATGAAGAAGGAGTAGGTGCAAATGGGCTAAAGGAGTTAATTTAGGAGAATAAGGGGCTGAACCTATCACTAAAGAAAAAGAAAGGCCAAGCATGAAGTTAACGATGAACCTTATCTCGAAAAGATTAATTGTCCCCAGTCTTGAAAGCAATTCTCGTTATGAGGTGAAGGGTTAATAGTTTCTAGCCTTGAAAGCAAATTTTTATCATCTGTTTCAATTGCTTTCAGGTGAACCAGTCTCTTGGGGATAAAGTTGCTCACACTCCTCATCCAATCAAACGCCCAAAAGTAGGGGACTGAAAATACTAGTGTTCTAACTTTCCAAGATGTAGCAATAGTGATATTTTGGAAAAGTTTGATATCCATCAACACAGACCTATGTCACAAAGTCCTTTCACTCCAACAAAACTTTTTAAAGTTAATGTGAGACTAGAGTGCTATAATTTAACATGCTGTATGATATTGAGCATTCTTTTCATAGAAAGATATTTGGATTAAAGCAACAATAAAAATTCTTAAATCCTCTTTAAATGAATGTCCAATGGGATTTGAATCTAGATCACTCTGATATCATCTTAAAGTATTTTCCATTATAAATGTGGTAAACATTGAGTATTATAACTTCATATAGAAAATATATGTTAGAAGACCTAATGAATTCTATTTAAAGAACCGCATCAAACTATTCATTTATAACTGACCGACACAAGACGAAATAATTGTTGCAAGTTGCCTCTTTCTCTCCCTTCTTTTGTTACTTGTTAGCAACACAATGTAATAAGGGCATAGATTGACAAAAGAAAGAACAACGAAAACTAGAGAAGAACAACTAGAGAAACGCAAGGATTTCATGAGGTTCGGTGATCAACATGATTAGCTACATTCTCCAAGTACAACAAGGTCAAGATTCTACTAATAATCAACATACATACAGTCAATCTTGCAAGCCATAATTCGCCTCCCTCTGTTGTTCTAATTTTCTCTCTTTGATTTTCGAAGCAACAAGAGGCTGAAATGCATATTATATTCCTAAACTGGGGTGGTTGTTTATAGGGGGTTCAATTTTGAGATGGACGTACTGTCATTTTTTCTCCATGTAAAAACAGGTTCCAAACACAAATACCCTTCTCTAAAACAACATATACTGCAACAAAAGACAAGATCCAAATATGGATTACAACTCATGCATGATCCGTACAACTAGGCAACTTGAAAACTTCTAAGCAACCTTTCTGCCTTAGCTAAATTCCTAATCATTAGGTATAACCTATCAAGCATCAACTTGTGAGCACCAAAAGAATAAAAATAAAAAACTAAAAAAAAAAAAATCAAGTATTAACAAACTCAGCCTCAGTGCACCGCACGCATGAGCCATTTCCCAATTCAGATCCCAACGGGTCCGGGCCAGACTCCACCCACCTCAGACCCGACCCAAAGGTGGAAAAAATAAATAAATAAATAGATAATGAGATCGAGTCAAACAAAAATACATCTTGAATGAATCCGTTCGGAAAAAACCCCATCGCCCGCCACTGAAGCCAGCTGGTGCCTCTCACTCACCTCACGGGATTCCTCTTCTCCGCTCTCACTATAAATACATCCCGCTGCCTTCACATAAATCTTCACTACTCAAAAAATAACAATTAACAACACTGGCAATATGAGCTCTTCTCTTATGTCTCAATGCGTTCATATTTTCTTAGCAGCTACTTTTGTAGCAATGTCTGGTGTTCATGGAGGAAACTTTTATCGTGATTTCGATCTTACTTGGGGAGACGGACGAGCTAAGATTCTGAATAATGGACAGATGCTCACGCTGTCGCTTGACAAAGTATCCGGCTCTGGGTTTCAATCGAAGAATCAGTATTTGTTCGGGAAGATTGATATGCAGCTTAAGCTTGTACCGGGGAATTCTGCTGGCACTGTTACTGCCTACTATGTGAGTTTCTTTATGATGACAAAAAAAAGGGGGATTTTGTGGGTTTATCCATTATTGACAACTTAATTGGTAGCTTTTCAAGTGGTTGGATTTCACTATATATACATAGAACTTTCTCACATCCATGATGTTAACCTGAAATTTGTCATATGTGGTCCTCCTTGTAATTACCACACATATCCACCTTTTAAAGAAGTTCATACATAATAGATATTTCTTTAAAAAAAATAAAATATCCTAATGAAACGAAGATCAAATACTCTAATTAGGGTTGGTCAAAATACTTAAAAAAAAAGAGATCAGGGCCTATCTTCTACCTAAGAATTTGAGAACTTGAAAGGCTAATTAATTTTATTAATTGTGCTAATCTAAAACATTAAGTCGTTAAATATACACTCTGGTTTTTCTATTTAATTTCATTACTCTTTCTAATTCTTTTCGGATGGGACTATACCACAGTTATCATCTCAAGGACCAACTCACGATGAGATCGACTTCGAATTCCTCGGCAACCTCAGTGGCGACCCATACATCCTACACACCAACATATTCACTCAAGGCAAAGGGAACAGAGAGCAACAGTTCTACCTTTGGTTTGATCCCACAAAGGATTTCCACACTTACTCCATCCTATGGAACCCCCAACATATCATGTAACATATCCTATTAATCCTTAATTATCCCATTAACACAACCATCACATTAACCACTCACATTTTTAATCTTGCGTTTCTTAATTCAGATTCTCTGTCGATGGTATTCCTATAAGAGATTTCAAGAACTTAGAGAAGTACCGCATCCCTTTTCCTAAAAGCCAGCCAATGAGGTTATATTCTAGTCTATGGGACGCTGATAATTGGGCAACAAGAGGGGGATTAGTGAAGACTGACTGGAGCAAAGCGCCATTTACAGCGAGTTACAGGAATTTTCAGGCCCAGGCTTGTGTTTTGAGCTCTGGGAGGTCGAGATGTGGGTCGGGAGGAAATCGTTGGTTTAATCAGCAACTGGATGTGGCTAGTTTAAAGAGACTGAGATGGGTGCAGAAGAATTATATGATTTATAATTACTGTACTGATGTCAAGAGGTTTCCTCAGGGGATACCGACTGAATGCAAGCATCCTAGAAGATATTAGATTTTAGAATTGTGTATTGCAAATTGAATTAGTTTGTTATTGTATTGCTTTATTTTTTTTTAGGGAAGTAGGTATTATTGTATTGTATTAGCCTATTATTGTATTGTTGTGTGAGATATGCATGTAGATGTAAATAAGTATATGTAGTATGGATATGTGTATGTAACTCGCTTGGTGTATGAATGCAATCCAATAAGTTGCTTTATTATCCTTATTATATTATATGGGTCATTTTTGTCTAGCATGTTTTGGAAAAATAAAATATTTATGGTTGCTATTTGAAGGATTGGCGAACGGCGAAGAACAGCCCAAGTAAAAGTTTATGATAACTGCCAGGCAGCTTGTCGGTCGACCGCGAGTTAGCAGTGGTCGACCGGAAACGTGCACGGAGGACAGCAGAGTTTTGGAGATGAGGCGGTCGACCGTGCCTACCCTGTAATGGATTTTGGTCTCAAGAATCGATTCAGTCGACCGTGAGGACCCTGTAGTCGATTTTCTTCTTTGTCGGGGGTGTGCGGTCGACCGTCGAGGTCGACCGCGTAGCGGTTCTAATTTGGGCTTTGGGTTTTTGACCCGTTTCGTTTGCTGTTTGTATATTACCTCATACATGATTAATTAGGGTTAAGCAAGTACGTTTTTGAGCAATCTTTGAGAGAGGATTGTTGCATCCAATTATGGGAGATCGGTGAGAGATTTAGAGAGCTTTGTTTTAGGGTTTTGAGTAATTTTGTAATCCTATTTTGTATTCTCTTCATCTCTAATAGTAAGAACTCTTCCTCCTTACCCCGTGGACGTAGGCAACTTGCCGAACCACGTAAAATTCGTTGTCTTGCTGTGATTGTGATTTGTGTTTGTGTTTAGTTATGATCTACCTCGTTCTTGTTCGTGTGATTTGAGTTCTGCTGTGCACAACAAGTGGTATCAGAGCTACAGGTTTGGCTTAGAGCTTGTTCGAAGGATTCGCTAAAGGATTCCTATTTGAAGAGTTAGATCGACAGCATGGGAGAAGCAAGCACATCAGGTTCGTCCCTTATGAAGGAGATACAGAGTCTGCACATAAATAATACGAAGATTGATATTTTGAAGTTCGATGACAAGATTAATTTTGGTTTGTGGAGGTGCCAGTTGATGGATGCATTGGATGCACAGAATTTGGAGGAGTCTCTTGAGTTACAAGAGAAACCAGCTAATATGGAGGATAAGGTTTGGAAAAAGATAAATAGTAGGGCTTGTGAAGTTATTCGGTCATGCTTGACGCAAGATCTTATTTATGACGTGATGAACGAGACGTCGGCGAAGAGATTGAGGGAAACGCTCAATGAGAAGTATCTTACGAAGAGCATTGAGAATCGGTTTTACTTAAAGAAGAGGTTTACCAGTTTAAGATGAAGAGGGGAGTTTCTATTAGGGAGCATGTTAACAACTTGACGAAGTTACTTTTAGATATGACCAATGTGGACATCATGGTTGAGGATGAAGACAATGCAATGTTATGTTCGTTGCCGGATGATGATTATGGTACGTTCGTTCTCACTATGATTAATGGAAGAACTACTGTTAGCTACAAGAAGATGACCTTGGCGTTGATGAATTATAAGTTGAGGAAGAGTGATGGTGAACCCTCCGAGAAGGCATCGGGAGATACATTAGTAGTTCGAGGCCTTAATCCAAACCGTCGCCAAGTCAACTGCTCAAAATCGAAGAATAGAGGTGGCTATAAGAGTGTTGGTAAAAATCATTATCGCTTTTATAAAGAAGAGGGATATTAGAAGATTGACTGCCTAAAGTTGAAAGACAAAGCTGGAAAGAATAAGGAGAAACATGTACAAGCTTCAGAAGTGGATGTTGTAAAAGCTGTTGGTGAACATTCAGATTCAAATTCTTCAGGCTATTCGTGTCCTGCACTATCGTAGGTTTACTATGTTGACTCCGCAGAATGGATGTTAGATTTAGGAGCCACATATCATATTTGCCCGAGGAGGGATTGGTTCTCCAGCTTTGAGGAACAGAAAAGAGGGAATGTTGTGCTTATAGGTAATGATCACGTATGCCATATTGGTGGTATTGGTTCAGTCCGGATCAGGATGCATGACGGTGTGGTTAGGGAATTTAAAAAAATAAGGTTCGTGCCATAGTTGACGAAGAACATCATTTCTCTTGTTACTTTGGAGGTAGCAGGTTATCGGGTGACCTTAGAGGATGCTACTATGAGGGTCATGAACGGTTCGATGGTGGTGATGCGAGGAGCCAAGAAAAAGTTCCTATACTACTTGAAGGGCAAGACAGTTACAGGGGGTCTGGCAGCTTTTATCACTATAGAGGAGGACACTACCACATTATGATACATGAGACTTAGACACACAGGTGATAAGTCTCTGTAGTCATTGGCGAAACATGGGCTATTGAAAGGTTCTAAGACCTACAAGATAGATCTATGTGAACATTGTGTACCTAGAGTGAAGTTCAATACCGCTATTCACAACACCCAAGGTATATTGGATTATATTCACACAGATGTTTGGGGCCCTTCCAAAAACACATCACTTGATGAGGCTAACTATTTTGTCACTTTCATTGATGACTATTCCAGAAGGAATTAGGTATACCCTATGAAGTATAAATATGAGGTCCTGGATATTTTTGTGGAGTGAAAGAAAAAATTGGAGCTACAGACAGGTAGAAAGGTAAAGACTCTTCATTCAAATAATGATGGAGAGTACAAGAGTGATCCATTTCTGTAGTTTTATCATGATCACGGTATTAGGCGACACTTCATAGTTCGAGAGACACCGTATCAGAACGGGGTAGCTGAGAGATTAAACTGTACCTTGTTGGAGAAGGTGCAATGTATGATGACACAGAGTAAATTGTCTAGATCTTTTTTGGCCGAGGCGTTGGTTTATGCGAGCCATATCATGAACAGGTTATCGTGCACTGCGATACAGAGGAAGACTCCTATGGAGCGTTAGTCTGGTTCGATGGCTAGTGACTATAAGTCACTTCGGATATTTGGGTATCCTGCTTATTATCATATCAATGATGGTAAATTGAATCCGAGGGTGAGGAAAGCAGTTTTTGTGGGATTTAGAGAAAGTGTTAAAAGCTTCAAGTTATGGGATCCACGGGATAAGAAGATAGTCATTAGCAGAGATGTCATATTTGATGAGGCGTACATGATGAGGCCTCAAGTTTCTCAGCAAGTGGAGGAAGACCAGATTCAAGAGATATCACAGCAAGTGGAGGATAATGTAATTCCAACCACTCAAGATAGAATTGTATCCATTAAAGCTCCTACATAGGTGACACTGAAAGGAGTAGGGATAATAACCGGGCATATAGAGGATACAGTAGATAGTAAGACTCGGGAGCAGTGTCATGTTCAGGAGTCCATTGTAGAAAATAGATCTAGAAGGGTGATTCGTCGGCTAGCTAGATAGAATGATGTCATGGTCGCATATGCATTATCAGTGGATGTCGTTGATAGTATGATTCCTTCTACATTCAGGGAGGCAGAGTCTAGCCCTGATTCGATCAGGTGGAGGAAAGCTATGAAAGAGGAGACGTGTTCTCTTCAGAAGAACAATACTTAAAAACTTGTAAAGCTACCTAAGGGTAAGAAAGCTATTGGTTGTAAGTGGGTATATATGAAGAAGGAGGGATCTTCTATTGGGAACATTCGATTCCAAGCCAGATTGGTTGCCAAGCGATATGCATAGCTTAAGGGCGTTGATTACAACGAGGTATTTTCATCCGTTGTGAAGCATTTGTCGATTTGGATTTTATTAGCATTGGTGGCACAACTAAATTTGGATTTGGTCTTGATGGATGTTAAGACAGCCTTTCTACATGGAGATTTAGATGAGGAGATCTACATGACATAATCTTTAGGATTCAAAGCTGTAGCAAAGGAAGATTTGGTGTGCAAGCTGAAGAAGTCTCTTTACGGTTTGAAGCAATCGCCGCGATAGTGGTATAAGAGATTCGACAGCTTCATGATTGGCCAGGGTACACAAGGAGCCCATATGACCTATGTGTTTATATACACAAGCTTCAGGATGGTGAGTATATATATTTGCTTTTATATGTTGATGCTATGCTTATTGCTTTCAGGAATTCTTCGGCTATTTAAAAGTTGAAAGAGGAGCTGTCATCTGAGTTTGAGATGAAGGATGTTAGAGAAGCTAAGAAGATATTGGGTATGAAGATCGAGAGAGACAGAATGAAGGAGAGATTGAAGCTTACACAGAGGAGTTATTTACAAAAAATGTTGAAGAAATTCAGCTTTGATGGTAATGCAAAAGCAGTTAACACTTCATTGGCTCCCCACTTCAAGCTTTTAGCTTTGATATCACCTGTTTTAGTTAAGGATAGAGATTACATGTTAAATATTCCATATGCCAGTGCGGTGAGTAGCTTGATGTATGTTATGGTGTATACGAGACCAGATTTTTCATAGGTCATGAGCATGGTATCAAGGTACATGCACGACCACGAGAAGGGTTATTGGAAGGCCATAAAGTAGATTCTACGGTATGTTAAAGGCACCGTGGATGTTGGTTTGATTTTTCAGAAAGATAAGAAAAATGGGTAGGATTTTATTGGCTACGTGGATTCAGATTATGCGGGGGATCTTGACAAGCGTCGATCTACTTTAGGTTATGTGTTTACATTGGTAGGAGCACCGATATGTTAGAGATGTACACATCAGTCTACAGTGTAGCGGTTCGACCGTGAGGACCCTGTAGTCGATTTTCTTCTCTGTCGGGGGTGTGCGGTCGACCGCCAAGGTCGACTGTGTAGCGGTTCTAATTTGGGCTTTGGGTTTTTGACCTGTTTCGTTTGATGTTTGTATATTACCCTAAACATAATTAATTAGGGTTAAGTAAGGACGTTTTTGAGTAGTTTTTGAGAGAGGATTGTTACATCCAATTGTGGGAGATTGGTGAGAGATTTAGAGAGCTTTGTTTTAGGGTTTTGAGTGATTTTTATAACACTATTTTGTATTCTCTTCATCTCTAATAGTAAGAACTCCCTCCTCCTTACCCCGTGGACGTAGGCAACTTGCCGAACCACGTAAAATTAGTTGTCTTATTGTGATTGTGATTTGTGCTTGTGATTAGTTGTGATCTACCTCGTTCTTGTTCGTGTGATTTGAGTTCCACTACGCACAACACTTTTGGTTTCAATAAGAACTCATAGCATATGGGGGGGGGGAGATAGAAAGAACATAAAAAACATGAAGGGCATAGTTTGTCATAATTGATGATTTGAGTGATAACTTTGATTTGAAGATAGAAATTTTATAAAATAGGGCTTCAGAGTGTATTTTTCAGCCAAGAAAATTCCACTTAAGTTGTAACATTTTTGTGAATTCCACAAAATCAACCACTTCATTTGATTCTCTTATGTCTCATGAATAACTATAGACAGCACTATGTTCTTTCTTCAAAAGAGAGACTGATATTAATCCCCCCCCCCACCCACCCACACACACACACAAAAAAGAAAGAAAGGAAAGAAAAGAAAAGAAAAAGAAAGAGAAAGAGAGAGACTGATACATTCACATCTTTGTAAGAGATCACATGAAAAAGAATACGAGTTTGGTCTTCCTGTATCTGAGGATGAATTTTCTTGCATATCTCAATATAGGTTTGGTCTCTGAAGAATACGAGTTTGGTCTCTGAAGATAGAAATTTTCTTGCATGAAAAAGAATACGAGTTTGGTCTCCCCATAGTTCTTCATTTTTCACGAATGTCGTTACTCTCCAATTAGAGATAAATTCTGGACATTTTATGCATATTCACTGTTCATAACATTTGAGCCCAGAAATCCACAAGAATGAACATCATCACAACCAAGCTCATGCTTTCTTCACTCTAGTACTACAATAAACAATGCAAATACATCACGAAAGTGAAATGCGCATTTCACCAAATACTCATATTGTGAACCAATCCCTTCACTATGATGCTGTGATGCTGTGAATCTTGATTAATTTAGACGGAGGGCGAGCCAACATTTCTTTACGGGTAAATTGCTAAGAAATTATGAGTGAAATGTTTTTTACTGTTTTACCTTTAGAGAAATTATGAGGGTAAAAGAGTCAAAATTTAACTCAGGGGTTCTATATGCAATTGGAAAAGCGGGTCTGTCTGCAATCAACCTTTTCTTTAATGGACGAGTAGTCCACATTATTTGAAACCATCCTGTTGTGCACGGAAGCCACCAATCGTTGTGCTTCGAGAAATCAAACACAAACGCCGAGAGAAAAAGCCAAACAAACCAAAATAACGGCACAAACACAAACAAATAAATTTTACGTGGTTTGGCAAGTTGCTTATGTCCACGGAGCAAGAAGGGGATGGGTTTTCACTAATAGAGAAGGAGAGTGCAAACTGAGATTACAAATCACTCATAACAAACCAACTAATCTCACTAATAAAGCTATCAATCTCTTAAATAATAACCCTAACCAATAGCTCAGAAAGATCTCTCTTTTCTATGCTCTAATAACCCCAAAATAATCCCAAAGAAACCCTAAAACGTGTGTTTGAATTTATATCAAACACCATCCCAAACAGAACATGAAACAACAATCTGGGCCTGACCCGATATGCGGTCGACTGCCACGGTCGACCGTGACAAACGACAGAACCCAGTAAACGATTACAAGGTCTGGCGGTCAACCACGATAGTCAACCATACCAACGACAGAGCCCAGAATCAATTACAATGTTTGGGCGGTCGACCGTGGTGGTCGACCGTACCAAGCCCAGAATCAAACCCTGGGTCCGTGCACGAATTCGGTCGATCGGCCTTGCATCGCGGTCGACCGTACATCGCCAAAAACAACTCCCTGCTTCAAAAATTGTTCTTCACAAAATCATTCGCCAAATCTACAATTCTCCACCTCGGCGAAGTTTTTCCAAAATTGAGCCGATACCAATACCAACCAAACATCTCACTTGTTGCGTCCAGTATGAAGTGAAACAAAATCACAATGACGGACTCAATCCACAACAAGTCGAGACCCAAATGAGAATGTGATCACTCTCCAAACATCGGTATATACTCATCAAACTGGCTGCATCATAAATGACTGCCTACGTATCCTCTTTTCCAAGGAATCAAGCCTTCACGTAGTTCACCCAATGGCCTCCAAAGGTTCTCTATCCAATAGAAGAGTTCTCAATTCTTCACCAACAAATCTGCAACTGATAGCTTTCCCAATGGCCCCAAAGTGAAACAAACCAAACACCTCCATCTGAGGTGAACCAATGGCCATGTCCAAATCCTAACTATGTCAATGGCCATGTCCAAATCCTAACTATGTCCACCAGCTGTACTTGAATCAACCAACTTATCATCTGCATCCAAATAACATGATACCCAAACTGTGTCACCTCATCTGGAATCCCAAATAATGCAGTATGATCTGGAGTATGTGGAGTAATCTCCTCCTAATGTGGAGTAACATCACCCTCCACCCAGTACGATATCCCAACAATCTGATCAACACTCTCCACCTGCCGAGAGTCAAATATGACATACCTCATCAGAACAAAATCAAAAGCCAATACCTGATAATCAAACACACATCTGAATCCCAAATGTGCACTTGGATCAAACATCACATCCTCGATGTGACCATATGTTGGGCAACTAAATATCCGAAGCAACCCAATATCTGAAGTAGCTCCACTAGATCCAAAATCTCTAAATGCAGTAGTCGGTAACATATGACTAAGATGACCCAAATATGTTGAAGCCCGAATACCAAAACCAATGCTCGACATCAAACGTCGATCCTCCTTTAGTAAGGAACGACCCATCAAAACTGTCATCTCATCTCGTCGCCCTAATATTTCCTCTCCAATGAAGTGTCTCAAACTGTCATGAGCTTGACACAAATGCAGAAAAGAACTCCTACCAAAAATAGAATGTCGTGTTACCTTTCCGCCAATACACTTCCTCCACCTATTATTGACTTCTAGGACTTCATACCAACATGACTTGGTTACAACCCACAAATTCCTAGAACAGTCCCTAACGCAGGAAACCAAATACAGATTACATTCCAATGATGCCTCCTTGGAAGGTCCCCAAATACCTGAATGAACACCACATAGAAGACCCCTCGATCGATGGATAGAAGTGTCAAACTTCTCCTCAGTCTCCTTACTCATACCAATGTGCTCACAAGACTTCAATCTGCAGGTCAAAACACTCCTCAACAATCCATGCACGATACCAATAATCGAATAACCCAGCCTCAATAAACGCCATAGTCTAGCCAAATCCAAAGAAGTCGTGAGCTCTCTACCAATCACCGTGCTCTCAATCAAATAGTACAAATTCTTCCTCCTGACGCCCTTTATCACAATCATGGACCCAAATATGATCTTCAAAGATGCATCATCTAAGGTCACCCGATAGCCTGTTGCCTCTAAAACTCTAAGTAAAATGATGTTCTTCTTCAACTGTGAAACTAACCTCACTTCATCCAACTTCCGAACCACCCTGTCACACATCCTAATACGAACAGTACTGATACCATCAATAGGACATTCATGATCATTACCCATGAGTATAACATCCTCTCTTTCCAACTCCTCAAAACTGAAGAATCAATTCCTCCTAGGACAAATATGGTAAGAAGCACCTGAATCTAACATCTACTCTATAGAGTTGGTAACACAAACTGATGGTAGTACAGGGCACGAATAGTTCAAAGAATCCGAATCTGAATTATCACCATTAGGCTTAACAACATTCACCTCTAAAGCTTAAATAGCTTTCTCCTTATTCTTTCTGGCTCGATCAACCAACTTTGGGCATTCGGCTTTTCAATGTCTATCCTCTTTACAAAAGGCACATTAATTCCTACAAACACCAGGGTGTGCCCTTCTAGACTGTGACCTCTTATTTTGGTTTGGACTCTTTGCTCTTGCGACCAATGACCCTGCTACCAAATCAATTGAAGTCTTATTATCCTTCTTCCGAAGCTGATAATTCATAAGGGTAGCGGTGACCTCACTATACGAAAGAGATGCTTTCCCATTAATCAGAGTAAGGATGAAAGTCTCATATTCCTCCCAGGCAAGGAACTCAACAACATCAACGTCTTTTCCTAATCTTTAACCATAACATCTACATTCATCAAATTCGTAATAAGCTTCGTGTAGTGGTTCATGTGATTACGAATGGAGGTCTCATTCTTTAATTGGAAGCGATAAAGTCTTATTTTTAAATGCAAGCGTTTTTCCATACTTTTTGTCAAATACTTGCCCTCTAGGATCTCCCAAATCTTTTGTTGCTGAAGTCTCAATTATCACATCATATTTCAAATCTTGAGTCAAACAAGATCTAATCACACCATATGTCGTTCTCTTCATCTTCTTCAAAACATTTTCCTCAATGTCGTCCGGTTTCCCATCCAACTCTAATGTATCCTCCAAATTTTACGCGTTAAGTGCATCTAAGACTTTGCATCTTCAAAGACTAAAATTGTTTGTGCCATTAAACTTCTTCACGTCTATTTTTATAGAGTGGATATTCAAACTTTTGACGGTCTTCACGTCAAAAGTATCCTCCACAACTCCTTCTTTCTCGGTCATCTTTCTCAAAGTACCACCAAACCAATGTGGAACAAACAAAGAATAGATCCAAACTAAAAAAGAGAGATTTTTATACCTCCAAGTGAAACCCTAATAAGAGCCTTCGAAAGATCTCAACCCTACACGACGAAAATGAGATTCACAATAGTAAAAATCTTACTTTTATCACCAACGGAAGTCCTAGATAAGCTTCCAAAGAGATCTACTCATCCTCCTAGCCTAAGTGTAGCCTAAGCATAGCCAAAGCTCTTATACCACTTGTGCACGGAAGCCACCAATCGTTGTGCTTCAAGAAACCGAACATAAATGCCGAGAGAGAAAGCCAAACAAATCAAAATAATGGCACAAACACAAACAAACAAATTTTATGTGGTTCGGTAAGTTGCCTACGTCCACGTGGCAAGAAGGGGATGAGTTTTCACTAATAGAGAAGGAGAGTACAAACTGAGATTATAAATCACTCAAAACAAACCAACTAATCTCACCATCAAAGCACTCAATCTCTCAAACAATAATCCTAACCAATAGCTCAGAGAGACCTCTCTTTTTTGTGCTCCAATAACTCCAAAATAATCCCAAAGAAACCCTAAAACGTGTGTTTGAATTTATATCAAACACCAATCCCAAACAGAACAGGAAACAACAATTCGGGCCTAACCCGATACGCGGTCGACTGCCATGGTCGACTGCGATAAACGACAGAACCCAGTAAACGATTATAGGGTCTGGTGGTCGACCGCGGCAGTCGATCGCACCAACGACAAAGCTCAGAATCAATTACAGGGTTTGGGCGGTCGACCGAACCAAGCCCAGAATCAAACCCTAGGTCCGTGCATGAATTCGATCGATCGACCTTGCACCGCGGTCGACCTCACACCGCCAAAAATAACTCACTGCTTTCACAACCTGTTCTTCACCAAATCCTTCGCCAAATCTACACATCCTTGGTTATACTTGTGGAATTTTGGTTTACACATTACGATAGAAAATAAATATATACAACTTCACGGGCTACTTGCATGCCTCAGGATACCAAGTTATTTCCACGTTAAGTATTCATTCATGAATTGATCTTTGAGGTTCACCCTATCATTCATTCATTTGTTAAATGGCTCGTTAAATGTTACGAGATGTTTGGTAGTCAAAGTTTGTTTTTTTCCCCCATATGATTATGGGAGAAATGCGAGCCAATTATATCTCTTGAGGACATAATCAATCATCATATAATTGATCATCTCTGCATCCAGCTAACAATTCATCTTTGAAATCAACAAGATGACAAGGGACGTATTCAGGATTTTTTTTTTTTCTTGTAGATTTTGCAGCTATCTTCTCAAAAATATATGTGCTACCCATCAACAACAGGGTATTTTAAAATGGACAACGCTACCACCAATGATTAGCAAAGAATCATTGGATATTGAGGTGCACTAGCTAACTGCAGTTTATCCTCCTTGTCATTGGTTTGCAGGCAAAGATCCTCATAATTTAAATATTAATCTCAACATAATCTTCTTTCAAGTCCCTCAACTAATTGAATCATGTGAAGCTCTCAAGCCTTATCAATCCTCTTTGGCCCTAACCAAGTCTATCTGGACTTTGCCTCGTCATAGTAATTTGAATGAGTTTGACTTTTTATTTTGCTTTTGAAAAGATCGTGTCTGAGAGTTATGGATAGTAAATATGCAAGATTGCATTCAGAATAAAGCAGAAAATACGTTCAGCCTTCTATTTATTTGCAATGGCAGACGATCAAGTCATTGTGGAAATGACGAAAATATTGGTAAATTTCAGGAAATTTACAGCGAAAAGACATTTGGGTGCTTACCGGTTGACCGTGAGCTTTGGCACGGTCGACTGCAAACGTGCACAAGTATAGGGTAGTTTCTGGAGTTCTGATCGGTCAACCGCGAGGTTAGATCCGGTCGACCGCCAAACACTGTAATGGTTTTCTAGATGCTGTCGTTCTATCCGGTCGATCTCGAACTTTGGCGCGGTAGACCGCCCGTCGGGCTTGGGCTTGAGCTTTATTTCCTGTTCTGATTTGGTTTGTGTTTTGATATATATTAAAACAAGATTTTAGGGTTTTGTTTTATCAGATATTTGAGATTGTACTGAGCATATTGAGAGGGAGAACTTGTGAGCAAGTTGAGAGATTTGGTTTATGGTTTATTTAAGTAATTTGTGAGATTGTAACCCTTTGTACTCTCTTTGATTTAGTGGAATCTCCTCATCCTCTCCCCGTGAACGTAGGCAAATTGTCGAACCACGTATATCTCTATGTTTGGTTTGATTTGTCGTATTTTGGATTAGATTGTGCTCATGTTTGGTTTAAATATCTTCTCTCATGCTTACGGATTCATTGGTGTGCGAGCACGCTTCCGCAAAGGCGCGCAGCAATTGGTATTAAAGCTCAGATTTCATATCTAGGGTTTTAGCATTAGGTGGAGAAAGATTCATCATGGAAGCTTGGTTCTTGGAGTTCTATGCTTCAGTGGATATAGTGTTTGAGGTTGTCGTTGAAGATTTCGCTTTTCTCGTATGGTTAGGAGATCTATTTTGGAATCCGTTCTAGGGTTTAGTTGGGTAATTTCTAAATTCTATCAAGTTTAAATTTTCCTCTACAATTTGGAGTTTGTGAGTATGGGTGAAGAAGTTGGTGAAAGCAGCAAGATGACGAGTACAGTTCAAGTTGGTTTTCAGAACACTAAAATTAGTGTGGTTAATTATGACGACAATATTAATTTTTGTTTGTGGATGAGCGACGTACAGGATGCGCTCAATGCTCATAATTTGGAAGAGACCATCATGGTCTATGAGAGGCCACCAAAATATGAAGAGGCGGTATGAAAAAAGATGAATATGAACGTTTGTGGGTTGATCAGGTCCTGTTTAGAACAGTAGCTGAAATATGATATGCTTGGGGTGACATTTTCAATGAAGATGTGTGAAATTCTCAATAACAAGTACCTTACGAAGAGTGTTGAGAACAGATTGAACTTGCTGCGTAGGTTATTCAGATTTTAGATGCCTAAGGGCATCTCACTAACAGTTCATGTGAACAACTATACTAAGTTATTGTCGGATTTGGTGAATGTTGATGAGAAGATATCGGATGAGTACAATACGATTATTTTATTGGGCTCCTTACCGGATGAGAGTATGATACCTTTGTGCTTACTTTGTTGAATAAGAGATCTTTTATCAGCTATAGTAAAGTAACTAACGCTTTGGCGAACTATAATTTGAGGAGGAAGGACAAGGAGACTTCTCGCGTTAGTACTTCAGGAGAGACCTTGTCAACGAGAGGTAGAAGCCCATATCCGAGAGGTGGGAATAGAGGTAGGTCAAAGTCGAGAGGCCATCACCAGTTAGCAAAGAACCAATGTGCATTTTTTAAGGAGCAGGGACATTAGAAGAGAGACTGTCCAAAGCTTAAGGAGAAGGAGAATGACAAAAAAAGGGGCCAGAAGGCCAATGAGGTGAACGTTGCGAGAGGCGATGATTCAGATGATTTAAGCTTTTTTCTACTGATTACTCTGGAGGTGAACCACATGGATGTATCAGATTGGATGTTTGATTCTGGTGTTACTTATCATGTTACTCCTAGGTGAGATTGGTTTGCATCATTTGAGAGACTCGATGGGGGTGTTGTTGTCATGGGAAATGATCAATCCTGTGATATTTGTGGGATAGGTACCATAAGGATTCGGATGCATGATGGAGTGGTCTATGAATTGAAGGAGGTGAGATTTATTCCTCAGCTGAAGAAGAATCTTATCTCAGTTGGAGCTTTGGAGGCGAAGGGATTCAAGGTAACATTTGAGGATGCTGTAGTAAATGTTACAAAGGGATCTTTGGTGGTGATCAAAGTTAGTCATATACCGTAGCAGAATAGGGTGATAGAGAGGTTAAATCGGTCTTTTCTAGAGAAGATCTGATGTTTGTTGGTGCGTAGTGGTTTAGAAAAGATCTTTTGGGCTAAGGCACTTCCATATGCAAGCCACATCATTAACAGGCTGCCTTCATCTGCGATTGAGGAGAAGACCCCTATGGAGATGTGGTCGAGAGAGACAATACACGACTATGACCAGCTCAATGTATTTGGGTATCCTGTATACTATCATGTTAAGACTAATAAGTTGGAACCTCGAGCTAGGAAGGTCATATTTATAGGATTCAAGCGTGATGTTAAGGGATACAAGCTATGGGATCCAGTTGATAGGAAGACCGTGCTAAGTAGAGACGTCGCGTTCGATGAGGCTTCTATCTTTAAGCTTCTCAGCTCTCATCAGGTGGAGAGAGACCCGACGGAGGAGATATCATAGGTGGTGGAGATCGATGCAGCTCCACATTGTCCACATGGTACAGTATCTATTAGAGTGTCGAATGAGGTGATGTTAGGAGAGCATGAAGATGATGAGGAGGATATGGGTCCAGATGTGCAGAATCAGGGACCAACGGCTCAGGTTCAGAATTCTATTGCGGTTCAGAGACAGAGGAGAGACATACGGATGCTAGCACCGTATACCAACACAGTAGTTACATATGCACTTCTAGTGGAGAGTATCGATGAGTTGGTACCTACTACATTCAGAGAGACCGAGTAGAGTTCGAAGGCTGATTCGTGGCAGGTATCTATTTAGGAGGAGATGGAGTCTCTTCACAAGATACATGGGAGCTTGTTGAGCTTCCAAAGGGACGGAAGGCACTCCAATAAGATTCAACGCTAGGTTGGTTGTGAAGGGCTATGCATAGGAGGAATGTTTGATTATAATAAGGTTTTCTCTCCAGTGGTAAAGCATTCTTCGATTCGGATTTTGTAGTTTTGGTGTCATAGTATGGATTGGAGTTAGATCAATTGGATGTGAAGATGATATTTCTTCATGGTGATCTTGATGAAGAAATATATATGACTCAACCATTGGGATTCCGAGCTATAGGAAGGATAAGTTGGTTTGTAGGTTGAAGAAATCACTAGACGGTATGAAGCAGTCTCTTCGATAGTGGTATATGCAATTCGATGGATTTATGATCGATCATTCTTACACTCAGAGCCAATTTGATCCTTGAGTGTATTTCTGCAAGTTAAAAGGAGGTGCATATATTTATTTGTTACTTTATGTCGATGACATGTTGGTTGCCTCTATTTTCAGGTCTGCTATAGATGAGTTGAAGGCGCAGCTTTCAAAAGAGTTTGAGATGAAAGATTTGGGTGAGGTAAAGCACATTTTAGGGATGGAGACCGGTAGAAACATAGAGAAAGGCAGAATTTTTTTGACACATGTGGCTTATTTAAAAAAGGTTCTACAGTGATTTAATGCTAGCATGGATACGAAACCAGTCAGTGTACCTTTGGGAGCCCATTTGAAGCTTTCAGCTGATCTTTCATCAAAAATAGTTGAAGATAGAGAGTTGATGTCGAAGACTCTATATGCGAGCATGGTTGAGAGCTTGATGTATGCGATGGTATGTACAAGGTCGGATTTGTCACAGGCGATAAGCATGGTTTTGAGATACATGCATGATCCAGGAGTGGGTCATTAGGACGCCGTGAGATGGATTTTGAGGTACATTCGAGGTACGCTCAATGTTGGTTTGGTTTATGAGTGGGACACTAGAGGTGGATAGTTGTGCATTGGCTATGTTGATTCGGATTATGCCGGGGATTTGGATAAACGCCGGTCTACTACGGGTATGTGTTCACTTTGACCCGTGTACCGGTGTGCTAGAGATGCACCTTACAGTCTATGGTGGCTTTGTCAACAATGAAGGCAGAGTATATAGCTATAACAGAGGCTGTGAAGGAGGCTATTTAGCTTCGGGAATTTTTGGAGGAACTTGGTATATCGCAACGGTCCGTCACTACTTATTGTGATAGCACTAGTGATATCTATTTGGCGAACAATCAGTTCTTTCATGCGAGGACGAAGCACATTGACGTTCGTTATCACTTTGTTCGGGATGTTCTTAAAGATGACGATGTGGAAATTGTGAAGGTCCACACGAACGATAATCCGGTGGATATGCTCACTAAGATGGTTCTGAGCAACAAGTTTGATCATTGTCGAAACTTATTACACATTCGTGATTGTTGAGGCCGTTAACAGTCATTTGGATGAACTACGAGCGGGTTGATCCCTTGGGAGAGGGGGTATGTAGGCATTCAATTTGTTGCAGCCGGTTTGATGTGTTGATGCCGACATTTGGAGATTGTTCGCATTCTTATTTGGGTTCTCGACTTGTTGTGGATTGAATCCGTAGTCGTGGATTTATTCCACTTCATACTGGACACAATAAGTGGGACGTTTGTTTGGTATTAGTGTCGGCTCAG
Source organism: Asparagus kiusianus (assembly GCA_022839385.1). Lineage (NCBI taxonomy): Eukaryota > Viridiplantae > Streptophyta > Magnoliopsida > Asparagales > Asparagaceae > Asparagus > Asparagus kiusianus. The sequence continues at coordinate 55,524 of BQKN01059553.1, forward strand.
ATTTTAGAAAACTTCACCGAGGTGGAGAATTGTAGAAATGGCGAAAATATTGGTAAAGTTCAGAAAATTTAAAGCGAAAAGGCATTTGGGTGCTTGCCGGTCGACCGCAAACGTGCACGAGTACAGGGTAGTTTCTGGAGTTTTGGTCGGTCGACCGCGAGCTTAGGTCCAGTCGACCACCAAACCCTGTAATGGTTTCTGGATTCTGTCGTTCTGTCCGGTCGACTGCGAGCTTTGGCGCGGTCGACCGCTAGTCGGGTTTTGGCATGAGCTTTATTTCCTATTCTGATTTGGTTTATGTTTTGATATATATTAAAATATGATTTTAGGATTTTGTTTTATCAGATATTTGAGATTGTACTGAGCATATTAAGAGGGAGAACTTGTGAGCAAGTTGAGAGATTTGTTTTATGGTTTATTTGAGTGATTTTGTAAGATTGTAAATCTTTGTAATCTCCTTGATTTAGTGGAATCTCCTCATCCTCTCCCCGTGGACGTAGGCAAATTGTCGAATCACGTATATCTCTGTGTTAGGTTTGATTTGTCATATTTTGGATTGGATTGTGCTCGTATTTGGTTTGGTTATCTTCTCTCGTGCTTACGGATTCGTTGGTATATGTGTAAAACCCCAAAAATTTGAATATATTATAATAAGTAATAAATGTGTTGTATTATAAAAAAATAATATTTATTAATGTTTTAGTATGCTAAGAATTGATTTGAGATCAATTCAATGCATATATGTGAATATAGAAGTGATATCATGCACACGTGCACGGGCCTGAATCTGGGAAAAACGACTAGTTAAAAATATATACTTTTTACATACTGAAACAGTTAGAATATGGAAAAACTTAAAATACTAAAGTTGTAGGTATCTTCAAGATCTTTCCAAAAAATCTTATATCACCTCATTCCGAGGTCGGACGCAAAAGTTATTGCCAAAATACCGAAGGTTGTTTTCCTATTCAGACTAGATTTCCTGGTTCGGGTCAAACGGGTTTATTTCGGGTTTACATATATATATATACTTATGTTTTCATGAAAATTATCACCCTTACATCAGAGTTTCAAACCCTAGCAGTCCCTATTCCTATTTCTAAAGCCCTAACCCTAAAATTGAGAATTTTGAGAGCTTTGTAAAGCAAATATCGATACAAGGGCGAGATCATCGACGTGTAGTAAGGAGAAAACGGGTTGTTTGCACTTCTAATTGCTTGTTGTTTATCTTATAGGCTTAGAATGACATTTGAGGCAAGATTATCTTTATCCAAACCTATCTCCATGGTTAAATAACTAGTGTAGATGATTAATATGATGTTGAATATGTGTTTTCATGCTTTAATCTTAACCTGAGGTGTTAAAAGTTAGATTTTTAATAGTAAACCTTAAAACAAATGCTAGATGAATAATTTGTTCTTATTGTTTATGATAGTATCATAATCATGATCATTAGGGTTTTTCATAATTTTATTCATATATGATAAATTTAAGTGATGTACTATATATATGTTTTTCTGCAGAAAACTGCAGCACTTGTATAATCTTTAATTGAGAGTTTAAGATAGCAAACAAACTCCAAATTTAACCAAACTAGTTTTAAATGAAAGCTATATGCATTTAGTTTCTAAAACAGAAAACCATTCTTAAAAAGACTTAGTATAGAGAAATATATGTTATGTTTACTAATAACATATCCTACAAAAAAAACGGTTACACATATATAATATTTAACTGGAGATTTGGGATAACAAATGAACTCCAAATGAAACCAAACTTATGTCATTTGAAAGATGTGTGAATCTAGTTTTCAAAACAGAAAACTATTTGTAAAAGCAGTTTTTCTAGAGAAAGATATGCTTATTTTTCTAATAGATATCCCGTCTGTTTTTCCTGCTCGTTTTGTGGAGCTGTGTTGCGCCGTTTTGAGGTGCGTTCGCGAAGTTTTGAGCCGCTTGATGTTACACGTATAGTCATGAATATGTTATATTATACATTTAAGAATCCCAAGGGGATTATGATGAATTTTGATTTGATCATATTTGAATTAGATATCGTTCATATACATGTTGGATGTCGTTGATGAGCACAGCTTAATACTATATTGGATAGTGCGTTGACATACTAGATATACACGGTTTATATATGAGGTGAATGTCGTTGAGGAGTACAGCTCAGTACTATATGGGATAGTGCGTCGACATACCAGAGATACAAAGATTTACATGAGGTGGATATCGTTGATGAGCTCAGTTCAGTACTACATGAGGTAGTGCGTCGATATTCCACATGTACAGGCCATTGAGTCAGATTTTAGAAGGCTTGATCTAGCCGTCCGTCCCGCACTAAGGTGCAATGAGGCTCGTGAGCCGTATTTCTAGGATGCCTATTTGGTAGTCCGTCCCGTACTCATGTTATGTACTGAAATCGTAATGAGACTAATAAGCCGTGTACACAGTTCAGGATACCTACAGGGTAGTCCGTTGCACTGAGATAATTACTTGATAGCCTAAGTATGGCAGATGCTAATTATGAATACGACCTATCATTAAACTATATGACTGGGATACGTTACTTTTGAAAGTATACAAAATTATGTGTTGGTATTTTATTCTATCTCTCCAGTGATAGTGGAAGATATTATAAATACGATGTGTTGATATCTTATTTCTTTTACTGTCTTCTTTACTTCTTAGTTGGGATCAATGATTAGAGATTTACAATTTGAGACATATGGTATATATATGAGGGTTTCCTTGTTTGGATTATTTCGCTCGACGTACCAGTCTCGTGTTATGGATTTCTAATTATTGGTTTCATTAGATTGTCTTTTCTTAGTTCGGTATTAATGTTTAGATATCTATAATTTGAGACTTATGGTATATACATGAGGGTTTCCTTGTTTGGATTATTTCGCTCGACGTACTACGTCTCGTGTTGTAGGTTTCTAAATGTTAATCCTACTTAGATACGGGGAAAATGAATCTAGGTAGACTATGCTTAATAGATAGAGCATTCACTCCATCTAGTAGCTCTTCCCCTGGGGACGGATGGATGTAATCTTGCTGTAGCGCTCTGACGCTCTTATTGTTGTTCTTTTTCTTTTAAATTACTTTTCAGGTAGTGTAGGCTGTCTAAAAATCACAGTGGATAGCTGATTAAAACAAGCCCCTACGATAGAGGTCACCATCAAATGACTTTCAAATCACCGCAAACACAACCTCATTTCTGAGATGATTGATCTTGATGGCTGCGACAACAGCATGACTAATAGAGATGCTGATGAGCAGTGTAATGATTTTAGAAATAAAAGGTTGGACTTAGTTAGTGAGTTGCTTGGTAGAGAGTTGTGGGCAAATATTCGTCTAAAAGACACCATGGATGTTGATTCCCGTCTAAGCTCCTACAACGGAAAGCTATAATCAAATAGTTTTCGGGTCGATAAGCGAAGAAACTGCAAATAGAGGACTTTTCACAAAGATCGAGAAGAGTTACAATTCGACGACACTTCCGATAAATGATGGAAACTCTATTCAGCAGTCCTCACAATCTACAGTGAAGGTTACAATCTGACGACTTTCACACTCTACAACAGCTAAAGCGAGGATTACAGAACAATGGTCTTTGCAACGCCTTACTGAAGAAGTCACAAGTCAACAAACTTCTTCTAAAACGCGGAAGTCATCCCCGCGTCACAATTATGGAAGTGCAGGCGACCCCCGCGTTTCCAAGTCACAAATCAAACGTGAGCGACCCTCGCGTTCGTAGGGGTTCAACCCACACCGACCCCCGCGTCACCAAGCAGGCAACAAGCCAAAACGCGAGCGACCCTCGCGTTCATCAATGTTCAGCTAACACCCAACTTCGCGTCTCAATCCTAAGACACGAAGTTGGGTTCTGAACACCAGATTGGGCGTTTGACTTGTTCAAACACGAGTCGAACGGTTTCAGAACTGATTCCCCACGTTCTGAGGGATTTTCGCCCACGTAGGAGCGGATATAGGGGTCAGTTACAACCCCTTATCCCCCTATAAAAGCTCAACAAACTCAACTGAGTTAGGGGCTCTTTTTAAAAAAACGGAAGAGTGAGCAGGTTGGAGGGGAGAGATCTAAACCGCACAGGTTGGAGATTTAGCAGCAACGAAATCCTTGGAGATAGGATTTTTGAATCAATCTCAGGAGATCAGATCCGAGAAGATTTTTCGACAACAGATACAGCTTGATCATTAACCGAATTTTCGGTTTTGACAACTCTATCTATAGAGTTTTAACTCGTTCAGAGTTCTTAAACTCATTAAAGAGTTACGTATAAAACTTCCTACAGAAGTTCATCGTTCCCACGAGATAAGAGACGGTCGGATCGTCAACGGAGAGCGAATTCGACGCAATAAATCGAAGGAGGCATTCCATCGCTACCAAGAAGAACCCAGTTTTAAACAAAGGGGAAGAACCAATTTCGTTCTCCTCTCTTTTGTAATCAAGTTGTAATCGAGATCAAAGGAATCAATTCAAATTTTCTTTTATCTTCTTTATTGCAATTTTCCTACATACAAAAGATGGCGACTCCGCTGGGGACTAGCTTTTCCGATGAAGAAGTGGTGGCGCAGTCCGACGTCCACCTCATGGGAACGACAGTAGAAACTCTCATCGTGGAGTTTGATCAAGCAAAGTATGAGGAAGCATTATCCTCTGGATCGCTTAGCCCCAAGGCTAAGCACGATGTACACAAGACCTTCAAGAAGGTCAATTCTGTTGTCGAAGTGCCGAAGAAAGCCCTCTCCTTCGGCCAGGAACTCAAGTTGGCTCTGCAGGCGGAAAACCCCACCTCCGCGTCAGCCCAACGTGCTTCAGGCCACAAACGGCCTTTGGAAGGTACGAGTCCTGTAAACGTCGATGATGTTGCTGCTAAGGCTTTGAGACAAGCCAAAAAGAACGCTGCTCGCCGACGGAGAAGATCCATACGACGAGCACACTTACGAGAAAGCCGATTGGTAACCCAACGCGAACATCGCGTTACTGAAAATCCAACCGAGCCTAGCGTTCCCAAAGAAGAACGCTCGCTGCGTGGCAATGAGCCCAACTACGAGCCCCGGCTAATTCAGCTGTCAAACGCGACCCTCAGGAAAGCGTTCAATCAAAACACGACCCTCGCGGGTCTGTTTCAGCTGTCAAACGCGACCCTCAGGGAAGCGTTCAAACGAGACGTGACCTTCACAGGTCCGTTTCACCAATTAAACGCGACCCCCAGGGGCGCGTTCAAACAAAACAGGACCCTCGCGGGACTGTTTCATCATTCAAACGTAGGCTTCGGTCTAACGTTTACAAATCTCAACGCGACTCTCGCGTTAATCTTCAGGAACGCCGCTCTGGTTCTGTTCTTCGAGAACACGATCTTCAAGGGGTCCGTCAGGTTCAAAAAGGTCAGCGTGGCTTTAAAATTCACGTTCGACAAGAACCAACCTCACCCACCCAGGGGCAGGGGGTTCCATCTCCATCTCCTAGCCCGGGGAAAGTTTCCTCCCAAATTCCTGACTTACGGGAATTGTTGTCGAGAGGAAAATCAACAACACAAGCTGCTCACTCGTGTCAATGTGAGAGGCTCATCTCGGCAGTCCTGTCAGAATGCCCTTGTTGTGCATCCGCACCTCGGCAGTCAGTATTCGATAGGTTGACAAACGTTGTTAGGCCAGCCAAACGACAACGCCGCAACAGAAAGAAGACAACTGAAGCGGAATACCCTCAGGTCACTATCAACATGGTCGGCCGAGGGAGGGCCTCGCATACTGAGTCTGACGAGTCACAAGAGAGTCATCCACCAACTGTCCGAGAAATTTGTGATCAGTTCGAAGGAGTATATCAGAATACTCGGACTCGGACGGGAACTATTCGCCCGGTTGACTATCAAAAATTAGCCAAGGGCATTACAACAAGTGAAGAACATTCGGCAATAGCCGAATCGCAATCTTCAAGCTCTGTTGGAGCACGCGAGGTTTCCGCTTACACAGCGGGGAACCACGAAGACATAGCCAAAAGAGTGGACGAACATAGTGTCATACTCCAGACGCAACAAGAGACACTTCTCCAACTAAAGGAGATGTTGGCCCAACTTCTTGCTGAAAAAGGCCACAAACCTGAATCTTCCCGGAGAACGACTTCGAAGGGAAAACAAAGAGTGCACGAACATTCAGATCGTGAAACTCACAATCTGGGATCTTCTTCTGAAGGTGAGAGGGAGATAGAAAAGGAACTGCATCCTCAATCCACCAAGGTGGACGAACTGGAGGCTCGCCTCAACGCAATCGCCAACAGGAGCGAGCTTCGCGAAGAGGGAGTAGTACGGCCTTACCCTGCTGAGTGGGATACAGCTCCCTACCCACCAAAATTTAAGGCCCCTACCTTACAACCCTTCGATGGTACAGGATCGCCGAATCAACACATCTACTACTTCAAATCCCAAACTGGAGACGTAGTAGCGAATGATGCTATCCTGACCAGGTTATTCATCGGTACCCTTAAGGGTGTCGCTTTCGAATGGTTCATGAAGTTGCCTGCTGGATCTATCCAAAAATGGATAGATCTGGAAAGGCTATTCTTGGCCAGATTCTTTGAGGACGATACAGAAGTCTCCGTCCCAACTCTTCTTGCCACTAAGTAAAGGAAAGGAGAGTCAATCAAGGCTTACGTAGAGAGGTTCCGCAGCATGGCATTGCGATGCCCCTCAGGTATGACTCAATCAACTCTGGTTGAAACGTGCAGGCACAACCTGCAGACCCAACTCCTCGCTCAGATGGGAGTAGCAGAGTGTCGCTCCTGGAGACAATTAGTTTCGCAAGGAGAACAAGCAGAAGAGATAGTGGCGCGAGTCAAAGCGGAAGAAGAGCCACAACCCAAGCCGCAGCAACAACGCAATCAGCAAAATACCCAGCGGTCTAAGGGAAAAGAGACTCTAGCAGCCGACTACACGCGAGTGCCACCACCTACCAAGCAAGGCAAGGCGCCAAATCAACAAAGAGCGCCTAAACAGTATTCGTTCAAGGAGGAGCATGTGGATACCTTATTCCAATTGCTTCGAAAGAACAATAAACTCCAATTGCCTGAAATCAGAAAACCAGATGAGGCGGGGAAAGTTGATGATCCCAACTATTGCCGTTATCACAGATTCCTTGGGCATCCTACTAAGAAATGCTATGTCTTCAAAGACATCTTGCAGAATTTGGTGAACGCTAATGTGCTCACCTTGAAACCAGAGCAGAAGACCGTATCCACTAATATGATAGCGGTCCAATTTGGTGACTTTCCCCCGGTGGTAACCGCGAACGGTGTTGTACCCATCCGCAAGGGAGAAATGCACTTAAAGAATGCTGACTTGCATAGTCAGAAGGACAGGGGGTTGGTACCACTCACCACCCCAAAAGGGGAAATCATGTGGGTCCACCCTGATTTGCTTGAAGATCAACAGTGGACGAGCATCTCGTCCAGAAAGAAGGGAGGCAAGGCTAAATCTTCCAACATGATTAGCCCCTCCGTTGCCGAAAACGATGATCACCTTAAACCTCTTACTGATTCAGAAGAGGAGAGGATTGTCCTGGCAGCATATCCAGGAGACAACCCTGGCACTCGGTCAGGAAAAGCCTACCTGAGGGATTATGGCCAGAATGCTCAAGAGGTGGAGGAACAGCCCCAAGACGCTGGGGGTTCTGTGCCAAAGAAGCCGGTCGACAAAGGCAAACAAAAAGAGCTCCGGTTCAACAAAAATCTACACCAGGAACTCGGGGAGTCAAGTGCTCCCTTTCAATTCAACGTCATGGCACAACTGGCTAACATACCGGCTAGGATCACTTTATATGAGCTCTTGAAGTTATCTAAAACTACCAAGGAAGCTCTGATCGAAGCTTTAAAGAATACGGAGAGCTTTATTACGCAAGTCACTCCGATTCCCGAAGCTTCTGATGATCAAACTTGTCTGCAATGCCTGCAAGCGGCGAGAAGTCTACCATGCATATCGTTCACACAAGAAGACATGCAGGTCAAACACGAACATGACCGACCACTGTATTACACAGGGTATATTGGATCTTCGGAAATTAGTCGTGTTCAGGTTGACCCGGGCTCAGCGCTCAGCATCATGCCCTACAGGGTCATGCAGGTATTAGGGATTCCTATGCACCGACTGCACACTACCCAGACTACTATCTTCGGGTTCAATGCAAATAGTACCCGACCCCTGGGGAAGATTAAGCTCAGGTGTCAGATCGGAGATCTCAAGTCTGAGGTAGCATGCTACATCATAGATGCGGACGCGTCTTACAATCTTTTGCTAGGACGACCATGGATACATGCCAACCGCATAGTCCCATCCACTCTGCACCAGGTTATGAAGTACGCCAATGACGAAGGCGAAGTTCGAACCCTAATCGCGGAAAAATACCCCTTCCGAGGAGTAGAAAACTTCCACACCGACTCCGTCTTCTATCTGGAGTCCCAGGAGAAAGGCGATGTAGACAGCGGTAACGAAGCTGACATCGAGCCAGATCATGACGAAGACTGTCCTTGGGAATTAAACTTTGATGTAATGGGTCAGGGTGAGAGTAATAATGATGTACCGAGTGGGGGCGAGTGGTGCATTAATGAAGATTTCATTTTAGCGTACTTGTCTGGTGTCTCTCTTAACAATAAACAAATAGAGAATAATTCTAGTGCAGGTACCAACCCATGGCACGTACTGCGCACAGAGGCATCACTCACATTGCCGATCGAGTCATCCCTCGTTTCAGAGGAAGAAATAGAGGATGCACAGAAAGCCTTCTTCAAAGTCCCATCCAAAAGGAAAGGGCGGAAGCCGATCTGTTTTGGAAAAGTCAAACCGATACAACTCAAACGAGGAAGTTCGGACGAAGATGATGGAGTTCCTCAATTCCATTATCACGAACCTAATTCCCTCCGGTTGATGAAACAAATGAGGTATGACTTTGATGAAAAGCAGGGTCTAAATTTCGGGAAAGGAAGGCGAACACCAATCCGAATGTCCCTAACCCCCGAAGGGAAACCCCCGGATTACTATCAAAAGACTAGAAGGGGTTTAGGATTTGTCACACCTCCCGCTGTCTCAGAAAATGAAATAAGTAATTATCTGCGTCAGGACCACTCATCCGGAACATCTGCATGTGAGTCTGATGTCAGTGTCGGACCTCTCTTTAGAAATCTGACCGCGAATATGGTTTCAATCGATCACCCGGATGAAAGTGCAGGGGACGATGAAGGGTTAATGGAATCGATCAATGACCCCTGGATCAAACGTCTTAACATTCTGTGGGACATGCGATTCGAACAACGTGAACCACCCACTGAAGATAAAGTGGTTCAGGTCAATATGGGAGACGCACAAGACCCTAAACCCGTTTTCATATCTGAGGATTTATCATCATCCGAGAAAGAAGATCTTATATCTCTCATCCGAGAATATATAGATGTCTTTGCTTGGAATTATGAAGACATGCCTGGCCTTGACCCGAAAGTTGCCGTGCACCGTCTCAACATTGATCCGGATGCCAAACCCGTTAAACAACAACAACGTAGGTTTCGTCCGGAAATTATGGAATCAATCGAGTCTGAAGTGAAAAAGCTTATAGACTCGGGTTTTGTCAGGGAAGAACAACACCCGGACTGGGTAGCTAACATTGTTCCAGTTCCCAAGAAAAATGGTAAAGTCCGTATATGCATTGACTTTCACGACCTTAATGCAGCTTGTCCAAAAGACGAATTTCCACTTCCTATCACGGATGTTATGATCGATAACACCTGCGGATATGAAAGAATGTCTTTCATGGACGGATTCTCCGGGTACAATCAAATCAAAATGCACCCGGACGACGAGAAACATACTGCATTTAGAACACCGCTGGGGGTGTATTGCTACACAGTGATGCCCTTCGGCCTGAAAAATGCAGGCGCAACCTATCAACGTGCAATGAACACAATCTTCCACGAACATCTGCGTAAGAAGATCGAATGCTACGTTGACGACATCGCAGTGAAAAGCCAACATAAAGGGGATCATCTTACAGACCTGAAAACGATGTTTGAAATCATGCGAACACGTCAGCTGAAGATGAATCCAACAAAATCATTTCTCGGAGTATCAAGTGGAAAATTCCTGGGATTTATTGTCATATCCAAGGGAATTTCTTTAGATCCGGAAAAGGTGCGCGCTATCCAAGACATGCCTCCGCCGAAGAACCTCAAAGAACTCCGAGGTTTGCAAGGTAGACTAGCCTACATCCGGAGGTTCATATCTAATCTTTCGGGGCGCTGCCAACCTTTCTCGAAGCTCATGAAGAAGGGAGTGTCCTTTGTGTGGGATGGGGAATGTCAAAAAGCATTTGAAGAGATCAAGAAATATCTCACCCAGCCACCCGTTCTCGTGGCCCCTATATCAGGAAAACCGTTCCTGTTATATGTAAGGGCTATGGATCATTCGCTAGGAGCGCTGCTAGCCCAGAACGATGATCAAGGTCATGAGCAAGCCATCTACTATTTAAGCAGGACCATGATGGGAGCCGAACATCGGTACAACCCGGTCGAGAAAGAATGTCTCGCTTTGGTATTCGCGATTCAAAAGATGCGACATTACCTAGTTGGACAGACAATTCATGTCATCTCGAAGGTGAATCCTTTAAGAGTCCTGATGACGAAACCATCGTCTTTGAATTGTCGGCTTGCAAAATGGGCCATCCTTTTGTCACAATACGACATGCAATTTATGCCCCAAAAGGCAGTCAAGGGTCAAGCATTGGCAGATTTCTTAGCCGATCACCCGGTGCCAGGGACATCTAAGTTGTATGAAGAGCTGCCCGACGAAATCGCCGAAGCTTGTGTCGCTCAAGAATCTACACAAGTGTGGAAATTATTCTTCGACGGCGCGTCTAGAGCAAACCCTCACGGAGCAATTACTGCGGGAGTAGGAGTGGTGCTCGTATCGCCTAATGGTCACGTAATCCCAAGAGGATTTTCCTTAATCGAACCATGTACCAACAATGTAGCTGAGTATAACGCGTTGCTACTAGGGATGCGACTTGCCGAAGAACTCAATATTCGGCGCCTTGAGGCTTATGGTGATTCTCAGCTCATTGTAAATCAAGTCCGAGGGGAATACGAAGTACGTCATGAGGACTTAATCCCATACTACTTCGCAGTGCTGAAGCAAGCTAAGCAGTTCGAGGGATTCTTTATCGAATACATTCCACGAGCCCAGAACGCTTATGCAGATGCTCTGGCTTCATTAGCAACCTCGTTGGCATTACCACCAGGAACCGAAACAACAATCCCAGTCTCAGGACGTGAACTATACTCCTCCAAGATTCTTAAGGAGGAAAGTTCAGACAAGACAATGACGGAGGAAGTCTGTACGACCTCTATAGAATTCGAGTCTAGAGATTGGCGCTTTCCATATGTTGACTATGTCTTATACGGGATCTTGCCTGACGACCCCAAGGAAGCGGCCGACATCAAACGAAAGGCCCTCCGATTCTATTACAATACAGTCACTCAGACTTTGTATCGTAAATCCCATGACGGTATTTTGCTCCGATGTCTTTCTCAAAAGGAAGCAAAAGAGGCCCTCAAGGAAGCTCATGAAGGGATGTGCGGAGCTCATCAGCCCGGAGCTAAATTAGGGGATCGCCTCCGACGAATTGGCTATTATTGGCCAAAGATGTTCTCAGACGCGGTTGACTACGCTAAACGCTGTCACGCGTGCCAAATTCATGGGGATTTCATCCACCAAGCACCTGGGAACTTACATCCCACACTTGCATCATGGCCATTTGAAGAATGGGGCATGGATATCGTAGGTCCAATCGCTCCTCCGACTTCTAAAGGACATCGGTTCATTCTGGCTGTGACCGATTACTTCTCCAAGTGGGCGGAGGCAATCCCGTTGAAAGAAGTCAAAACTTCCAACGTAATCAAATTCATCAAACACCATGTTGTCTACCGTTTTGGAGTTCCGAGGCGGATAGTTCATGACAACGGGACACAATTCATCAGTTTTGGGTTCCGGAGGTTTTGTGACAAGTTCAGAATTCAGAGCGTTGCATCTACGGCATATTATCCGCCGGCGAATGGTCTTGCAGAAGCCTTCAACAAAACCATTGTGAAACTTCTCAAGAAATTTGTTTCCAAGAGTCGACGCGATTGGGATGAAAGACTCGGCGAATGTTTGTGGGCTTACCGCACAACGGTAAGGACCCCTACAAGAGCTACGCCATTCTCGCTGGTATATGGCTGTGAAGCCGTATTACCACTAGAGATTCAGATTCCTTCTCTGAGAGTCGCTATCACGACGGGGCTAACAGAAGAAGAAAAGCATCAACGGCGCCTGCAAGAACTTGAAGCCCTAGACGACAAACGACTTCAAGCTAAGCAGCAGATCGAATTATATCAAGCTCGGATTTCCAAAGCCTATAATAAAAAGGTTAAGGAACGAACTTTCAAAAAAGGCGATTTGGTCTTGGCTAACAGACGACCCATGGTGATGACACACAAAACCAAAGGGAAGTTCAATCCTAAATGGGAAGGGCCCTTCGTAATAGACTCAGTTTATTCGAACGGAGCATATCGCCTCATCAATCAACAAGGAGACAGGCTCATGATGCCAATCAATGGGAAATTCCTAAAAAGATATTTCCCGTGAATCATGTTGCCCCCTAATCCCCCGCTAGATCAGGCTGGGGGTTGCCTATTTATAGTGTAACTCTATTTTGTATCTCGTCAAGTTAACACTACACCTCTGACGATTGAAATTTTCTAGAATTGTTTTATAAATGATAATAAAGAGAATTTCGTTTTCATATTGAGTTGACACTACGTTTTTCATTGTCTTGAATCGTGCTTCAATAAAAGAGATAATGAAAACCAAAATGATATCATTTCCATTCAATATTGTTAATCTGAATACAAAAGTGAAAACAATTGAAAGGAAAATGATACAAATTTATCCTTCCACCAAAGATAGCGCAAACCCTAAACATCGGGGCTCATGAATCTGAAAGATTTGAGTTTAGATTTCAGCGCTGATATATTTTCCTGGCGAGCCTTTCTGATGTCTTCAGTTATCTTGCTCTTGAGTTCTTCTTCACTAGGCGTTGCTTCTGCAAGTTCTCGCCGAAGTTTATCGGCAGCGACAATCTCGTCGCAATAGCATTTGAAGAGCCCATCACAATAACCAGCAAATCCTCTTAAAATCTCCACCCCATCAGCTAGCTGAGCGTTTATCTGAGGGACTTCAACACCAGCTCGAGCAAGCTCTGCTGCAGTATTCCGGAGACTCACAGCAAGGTTGCCCATGTCTCTCTGTACTTGGGCATGTTCATCACGCAGATGAGCGAGACGAGGTTCTGTTTCGGATAAACTCTTCTGAAGAACCTCTTGCTGTTGCGCCTTCAAAGCCTTGGCCTCAGAAAAAGCCCGATCCACTTCTGGGCCTATGTCGTCACGTTGCAGCATGGAGAGAAACTCCAGCTCATATTCTAAGATGATGAGGCTCTCACGACAGTTCTCGGTCCATATTTTATCACCCTGATGTTTGATTTTAGCCAAGCATTCCAGCAAATGAGGTTCAAAAACCTTGTAACTTACGTCCCCTAGACTGACGACTTCAATGGTCCTTTGCATCCAGCGTTCCAATTGTTCGATGAGCTCCCTCAGTGTCTCAGAGCTTGGGGGTGGGGCGGTCGGATAAACGAAACAGTCCGCATAGTCAGTGCGAGTAGAGGTATGCGGGGCTTCAGATAAGAATGTCTTGACCATTTCTGACGTGGAGTCTAAGATATCCTCTTCCTGCTCACCGATTGTTGCTTCAAGACTTGGGGAAGCGGTGGGAAGCGTAATACCCTCTCTATTTTCAGGAGCTACAGCATGCGCTGATCGTATCGCGTCTCCCATCAGCTTGGTCCTCTTTGAATTTTTGGCTACGACAGGCAGCCGTTTACGCATTCTCCTGTCATACTCGGCCTGCTCAGCAGCAGAAAGAGCCTTCTTACCCGATCTCAGAAGACGAGACTCAGAAGCAGGCACTTTTGGAATTGGTGTTTCTTCGGGAGAGTCAGCAATCGGTGTTTCCTCTTCGATTTCCATAGGAGTTTCTTCCTTAGGAGGCTCGATGGCAGATAAATTTCCAGGAGCTTCGACAGCCCCAGATGCTTCTTGTTCGCAGGATAGATATTCTTCTACCCCCGGCAAACGAGTGCTGGAAGAACGACTCCTCGAACGATACAATTCCCGAATCTCACTTATGCAGGAGGTGTAAACATCATACCCCGTGACTTGGGAAACTTTTTCATACCAGCTGCAGAAATCGGCAACAGTAGAGCAGCCAGGCGGCGAATTGGGTAAAGTGAATTGCGCATGGGTTCCCCCGGCGGAAAAGAAGTACCATGCACGAGCTCCTTCATATAAATTCCCAACTTGAGCCAAGGCCGGGTTGGGATTGCCAACATAAAGCTGGTCATATCCAAATTGCCTAGCGAATCGAGAAGGCATATAAGGCTCAATAAAGCACTTCTCTCGCAAGCGGAAGACCAGGTAGCCCAACCTGATCATAAGAAGCCAGTTGAATGTGCCTTCTTCCAAAGAAGACGAGCCCTCAAAAAGCAAGTCCAGGAAGCGGGCATCCTTCACGTCAGCTCCGTCAAAATTAGGAGCACAACAGAGCATCCGGTAATTATCTTTCCGAGATAAGAATTGTCGAGCCCTGACTATATAAGAATGAGTCCATGTGGCCGACTCTAATCTCTGTATGAAGGGGATATAAGCATCAGCACTCTCCGATACTCCCGTCATCAAGGAGGGGCAATGCAGCACGAACCAGGCCACCAAGTACGTATACGGCACTGGTATGCGTGGCTGGGGGTTCTTCCCGGCTTTCTTCCTGGCAACCTTAACCGTCGAGGTACCGAGCAGATCGGAGGTCAACATCCTTAGGCCGTTTTGAATGCAGCCGACCATGGCAGTGAGGAGGCTCACGGGTCTCCCATGTGCTAGCAAAACAGCTGGATATACAACCTCAGCCAAGATCGCTTCTATTGGTCTTGACGGCACTACACACCGTTTTAACCAAACCATAAAGAAGCCTGCAAGTAGAGCCATATCAGAAATAGGAACTGTGGCCTGGTGGTGGAAACTTTCAAACTCAACACCAGCCTCAAAATCCTCTTCTACATGCTCTGTTTTGTAGATGGCGTTAGAAGCCTTAATCCGAGCTTTGGCCTCTTTGGGAGAGATGGCTGTAACACGAGACACGGCTACATCTTTCCGGTTTAAATTCTGAAAGAGGTATTCCGCCCACGTGGTATGCATGATGCCTCCCCCACGCACCCCACAGACTTGAGCACAGATGTGGAAGTGGCACATCAACTCCCAGAAAGTAGCATAAATCTCTGGGTGCGCCAACCTCAGTCGGGAAAGCTCTTCGGTAGTGGGAACGAACTCCTCATAGGGTGTTTTTCCAAGTGGCAATCCCGACACTGCTTGCATCTCATGGAGAGCAAAACCTAACTCTCCTACAGGTGTGAAGAATGTGCAGCTATCAGGGTTATATTTCTCTAACATAGCGAAGAAATTATGGAAGCTCTGCACGACTCCCCGTCGAGTAGCTAACACGGGAATTGTGAGACCCGATTGAGTGAGTGACTCCTTAAGTTCCTCAAGAACAAAGTCAATCATACGAGTCCACCAACCTCCTTCTCCGGAACAAACCCATCCAGGGGATCTGAACGCTTGGGTAGAAAATTCACCCTGAGCCATAAGGAATTGGCGAATAAAGATGTTCGCTGGGCGTGGCATTTCCTGAACCAGCTCCTTTTTCTCAAACAAACCAGGTCTCAATCCCTTGATCTGCCCTCCGATTTGTGTACGAGCCCGTCGACCAGATCCGAACGACACATTTTCCTTCTCTTTGACTATGTCAAAAGTCAGACCCCGACGGTGGCTTGCATTCAAAAAGTGGGAAAGGGGATACATCCTCTTCATGTTTGGAAGGAAGAAATAGCGATTGTCAACTTTCCGCAACAGCTTCGAATCTTCTACGTGTACGAAGTGATCATCGATGGACATGCGATCTCCGAATAAGAACGCCGGTTTGGGAAACTGGGTATGACCAGCAGGGGTCTCCATGTCCAAATCAGTAATCAAAACTCTAAGAGTTGAACATCGAGGAGATCTAATCATGTCCGTTCTCTCGGAGTCAGCGAAAGTACAAAGCGGAACGGTGTTTTGAAGACTGAAAGTTTCATTTGCATCAGGTCCGCCAATATACCCAAAATGATGCTCCTGTGAAAGCGGCACGTTCGGTAAAAGCACTGCACAATCAAAAGCAGATATTAATGAGCTATCGACATAAAGAGGAAACCCAAAGCAAAGGGTTAAAGTCTCATGTCAAATCTCCAACGCGAGGGTCGAGCCCCGCGTCAGAAATCTCCAACGCGAGGGTCGAGCCCCGCGTCAGAAATCTCCAACGC
>BQKN01059554.1:0-10599 GCA_022839385.1 Asparagus kiusianus
CTAGATAGATGTTAATTGTGATGGTGAAACATGTTGTTGCACGGTGTGGTGCATGGCAGGTTTGACATTCTTGGTTTCACCTTAGACTGCAGCCTTGTGTGAACCCAGGGGCGTCACAACCATCTATACTTTTGTTATTTTTATATGTGCTCTCTGGTAAATATTCAGTTTTTACTGGTGTACTAGGAACCCAGGGGCACCCATTCAGCTCCGCCCCTGTATATGATGGAGGTCCTTTCGAATTCAATAAATCTAACGTTTGACTAGTCAACCACCTAAAGGAAAAACAATCTAACTGATCAGCCAATGAACAGGAGAATCTGATGGTTAAAATTCCTTAGGGGGGGTTAGTCACCTAGAACTTAAAATTAGAACTAGGATAATATGTGGGATAAATGTTTAAAGTGTTAGTCACATAGAACTAAAACTAGAACAAACTTTTATAGTGTTAGTCAAGTAAAACTCTAACAAAACTAGAATTGGGATAATGATACAAAATTATCCCACTTTTTTTATTTTTCTATACAAAAATAAGAGTTCTAGTCTCTCAAATTATTCCAAGTTTTAGCTTGGAACTAGGTGGTAAAAAATTAGAACTCATATTTATTTTGTTATTTTTTATATTTTTTCTTTACTTCTTTCCTATTATGGTTCTTACCATCATTAGACCATCATTATAATAATAATTGTTAATATCTTATAGTCTAACAAAAAGTTATTTAATAGTAAAAAACATTCTTGTAAGCAATTATCAATCAATAATAGTAAGTTTAAAATACATAAATAGTATATATATCTTCAAAATGCATAAATATATATTTCATGATTATAAAAATTTATCCCATGTTATTTTATCAAAATATCCCGCTTCACAAAATTATTCTTATTTATCCTACTAAAATATCCTACCAGCGAAAAATTATTCCACTTTAATAATTATCCCATTTTGCATGAAAATATCCCAATTGACTAACACCCCCTAAGAAGGGTTAGCCAAGGAGAACTAGAAAATAGAAATAGAATAATTTATGGGATAAATTTTTATGTCGTTAGTCAAATAGAACTAGAACTAGAATAAAATTATATAGTGTTAGTCAACTAGAACTACATAAAAATTAGAATTGAGATAATTTTTCAAAATTATCCCACTTTTATATATCATATTTTTATAGTAAAGAGAGAGTTCTAGTATTTTAAATTATCCCATATTTTAGACTAGAGCTAGGTGGTAAAAAACTAGAACTGTCATATTTATTATTATTTTTTATGATTTTTCATGTTTTTTTTCTTTATCCTCTTCAAACCACACCATAAAATCATACCACATCTCTTTTTCACTCTTCTATTTATATATGTTATTTTATTTTTAAATTGAATACTATATTTTTTATAATTAGTTTAAAGTAAAAAAACTACAAATTCATACTTTATTAAAAATTAATTTAAATCAAGAGATGAGGGAAAGGTATTTGGTAAAAATAAAATTTAAGAAAACTTTGATTTTTAGATTTATATTTAACTAATAATTCCAAAAAAATATTATTATTATTGTTACTATACAATATCTAATATTCTAACCGATAGTTATTCAATATTACCTAATATTAATGTAAATATATGAATTAATAGTAATAAGTTTAAATATGTAAATAGTGGCCTTATCATCAAAATATATAACTTATATAGTTTGATTGCTACAAATTATCCCAAATTATGCAAACAATTGTCCCACAAAAATATCTCACTTAAAAAAATTACTCTCAATTATCCTACTAAAATATCCCATTTTTAAAACTTTATCCCATACTAACAATTATTCTAGTTCTATTGAAAATATTCCAGTTGATTAACCCTCCTTAAATGATCGATCGACCGGTCAGCTGAGTAGTTATGATGGATTAGGTTATTTTAAGAATCCAAATTTGATTAGAATTATGATGGTTTAGGATTTGTTTGGAATGCTAACGCCTCGTTTGGTACGCGGGAATGGAGTCAAGTTAGAATGGAAAGAATATAGGAATGGAATGGAATAGATGTGAGAATGAAATACACATTCTCATTCTCATGTTTGGGCGCGTTTAGAGAGTGGAACAGGAATGACAATCTTATTCTCATTCCCTCGTTTGGTATCATTTGTTCACATGTGAGAATAAAATTTAGTTTTCTAATAATGCCCTTACCAAAACACAGAATTTTAAAAATGTTAAAAATATTTTAAAAATAACTAAATAATTCATTTTTTTAGAAAAATAAGTTTTATAGAAATGATTTTTTCCCTTATAGAAATAAGTTTTTATGTAATAGTTATATTTTGTCACAACATCTCGACAACAATTTTGGACTTTTGGCTTACAAATTGAAAAATAATTTTTATAGAAATTATTTTCAATTATAAATAATTATAATTCCACTTTTCTAACTTCTAATGCTACATGTCGGCGTTAATATACTTCTTAGGAACGATATCAGAAATTTATTAAAAAATAATATCACAAGATATTAGAACTATGGTAAGGTCAGTGATATAAATTTACTTAGGAACCATGTTTGTAAATTGGAACTTGGGCATATTATATTCATGCTTATATTTATTTATATATTTGTACTAGTAGCTTAAGATAAGATATTTTTTATAAAAATAATTTTTATATAGGAATTTATATCTAATCGTATCTTTTAAGAAGGGTATAATTGGAAATCATTTGATTATTTTTATTCCCACTTAAGTGGGAATAACAATTCCTTGTTAAATGGTTGGGAATGACAATTCTCACATAAAGTGGGAATTGATAAGAAGTGGGAATTTCAATTCTAACATCTAAAAGTACATCGTGTTTGGTACGCGGGAAAAAAGAGTTGGAATTGAATTCCATTCCCACTCATTCCCGCGTACCAAACGAGCCCTATATGTTTATACTTTAAGCTCATTTCATACACGTACACACAAATTGTGGATTTATCGCTTTACAAATCGTTTTTGAGAAAATATCGTATTTTTAGATTATAGACTAAATAATATTATTTTACATCTTTTCTTAATTCTATCAATCCATTAAAAAGTATCACAGAACTTATTTTGAAGAAATTTTATCAAATAGTGTTTTTCATAACTTCATATTCTGTTCGTTTTTGCAAAACAGAAAGTTTTCACAAATACGAAGTGACATTTAAAAAATTCCTTCTTTAACATGTTTATAAATGTTTCCCCAAATTTTATAATTTTTAGAGTTAATTTATTATTTTTAATTGAATTTACAAACTCATATTTTCTAGAAAAAATTGTTTCATGCTATTTTTACAAAATAGATAAGTTTTCACAAACGGGAAATGATATTTCAAAAATATTTTTTTAACATGTTCATTATCACATATATAAACATTTCCCCAAGTTTTATTATTTTTTGAGTTGATTTGTTATTTTTAATTAATTTAAACAAATCTGATTTTCAGGTTTCATGTTTTTGTGAATAGTGCTCTGTGAATAGTGCATCGGTCGACCGATACTGTTCATCATGTTAGACCCTAGAGGGGGGTGATTAGGGTATTATGCTAATCTAATCCGATTTTATGCTAATTGAAACTAATTAACAAGTTATCCTAGCAAGTATGAAATACAACAAGATATGTGAGCTAGGATAAGCAATATGAGCAATGAGATATATCCTATATGATAGAAATATATGCAAGAATATATAAACTAACACAAGGGTGATATAATCAAACTACAAATGTGATAGGGTAAAATATACAAGAGTAATAGGCAATTGGCAATATAAGATAAATGCATAAGAAAATGCGCCAATGACAAACTCAAACACACTCAAATGATCACATAGTTCGGACCTTCCGTCCTACGTCTCTGTTCCCCACTCACAGGGAGAAATCCATTATCACAATCCGGTTTGGAAGCCGGAACTTCTACACACTCGATTTTCTAGCTAACCGAAAACTCTACAACTCACACTCTTGCAAACCCACTCTACACCCTCAAAAGTGTTGGACCTAGACGTGTCTCCCTCAAGTGCTCGGTTACAACCTCTCCCTAGGTTCGTCAACCGACGCCACTCCTCTTGGGACGATCCCCGACCCTCACCACACACTCCTCTCGGTGTACAAGTATATTACAAAGTGTATCTCACAATAAGCACAAATACAACAAATGATTATTCTCTAATATGGATGAGAACATAATGAAAGCTCAACTTAATGTTACAATCTCTCACAATCCTAATATACTATGAATATAAATACTAAAAGCTCAATGTGGGTGTGTGTAACAAAGAGAAATCAAATCTAAACTCAATACAAAAACTAGCTTTAATAAAATGATAAACAAGCAAATAGATATAAAGCTAGAAATAGAGTTTAGAAAACT
The DNA here is from genome assembly GCA_022839385.1 of Asparagus kiusianus. Classification (NCBI taxonomy): domain Eukaryota; kingdom Viridiplantae; phylum Streptophyta; class Magnoliopsida; order Asparagales; family Asparagaceae; genus Asparagus; species Asparagus kiusianus. The sequence continues at coordinate 4,376 of BQKN01059554.1, forward strand.
TCTCAATAGATCAAGAGATTGAAGGAGGATGGTTGGATGCTCAAGCACCAATAGGATCTCCTCAAGCTCTTGTGAAATTAATTTCATAAACCCAAACTCTCAAATGCTTAAAAGCTTCTTAAATAAACTTAAACAACACTTTAAACCCTTATTAAAATCTTTTAAACCATTCTCTTGGATTCTTAAGAGAACTGAGATCAATGGGGTATTTATAGCCTTCCAAGACCTCAGCCAAAAACCCCAAACAAAAGACCAAAAAACCCACAGAATCCAAAATTAGATTCTGTACAAAATAGCCGTTGGAGTATACGGCGGTCGACCGTGAAAAACTCACGGTCGATCGCGAGCCAGCTTTGAAACTCAGAAAACTTCTAGAGACTTACGTGGTCGACCGTGGCGGTGGACTGTGGCGGTCGACCGTGGTGGTCGACCGTGAAAGTTTCTGTAGCCCACTCAGCAAAAAATATAGGCGCGGTCGACCGTGACGGTCGACCGTAAACTGACATATGAAATTCAGGTTTGAAAGTTGATTTTCTGATTTTAAAACCATATTTAAAAATCTCAAATAAATTCCAAAAAATATAAAACTTTGGAAAATAATTGTAGACATGATAATAAATATGCTACAAAGACTGGTTTCCAAAAAGGACTTCCCAAATAAAAAATATCATCATTTTACAAAATAGTCCAAAACATAAAAATGTAAACATGTGAATTTTAACATTTTGGCTAAACAATATTTTGAAACTTTACAAAATGATTTTTTAGACTTGATAAAATATGTATATGAATATTGTTAAGTCCAAAAACTAAGAATACAATATTTTTACAAATATGCATATTCTATACAAATATGAAATATGTAATCTCATATTTATAAACATGGAAACCAAAACACATGTGTGTACATATATAACTATATATATGCATAGAAACCAAAACTTATGTATATATATAACTATATATATATACACGAAGAAACCAATAAATGTGTGTATATAGATAATTAAGCTTAGAGTACTTAACACACATAATATAAATCTAAACTACATTACCCAAGCAATAGGTCTTCAATAAGCTCGACTTGATAAACTTACGGATGAAGCTTGAACTTCGATCTTCAACTTGAATTGTACAAAGCTTCACCTACTATTCTGCCAACCTCCATTGGATATGATCGTTAAAGCTCTATTCCATCCATCCTCCAACATATTGTTTGCCTAGAAAACACAAACATTAGACAAACAGTATTAGTGGTAAATTATTTATTAAACATCATCAAAACAAAGAGGCCAACACATTAGTCGACCGATAACGGTCAGAAGCATAGTAACGGCTAGTTTTTGGGCTGTTCGGCTATAGAGGCTATATATATGCCTCATAACTCATTTGTCTCACTAAGAAAGTTTACAAAATAGTTTTGCAATTTATTTAAAGAGTTTTTGAGTGTGTTTTGTTTATGTGAATAAGTTTCACAAAGAGAATGATTGCAATTTTAGTTTTGAGGAGTTTAACCTCAAATCTTCATCTACATCTCTTTGTATTCTTTGGAGAAGTTTTCTAAACTCATTTTTCTAGCTTTATATTTACTTTGATTCGTATATATATTTACAAGCTAGATTAAATTGAGTTTAATTTCTTTTTGCTCATTGATTACACACACAACCACTTGAGCTTTAGTATTTCACATTGAGTATATATGGGTAATGGCGAGTGATTCATTGAGTGTGAGCTTAAATTTCATTCTCATCTTTGTTGGAGAACAAATCATTTATTTGTGCTTATAGTGAGAACACATTGTAATACATAAGGACACTTAGAGAAGTGATTGGGAGAAGAACAGGGTCAATTCCAAGAGGAATAGTTTGGTTGTAAAAGCCTAGGGAGAGATAGTAATTCCAAGCACTTGAGAAAGGTGACACGAGTCAGCCAACACTTAAAGGAGTGTCTTGTGAGATTGACAATTGTGTGGGTATTGTAAAAGTTTTTGGTGAGCTTCGAAAACCGATTGTGTAGTATCTTGTGTTGAGATAGTGAAGAATCTCCTCGAGGGTGAGGAGCGGAGACGTAGGTCGAGGGTGACCGAACTCCGTGAACATATTCTTGTGTTTGTGTTTGACATTGGCGCATTTATTCTCTTGTATATTTTCATATCGCCTTTTGTCTCATGTTTATATCACCCTTAGTTTAATTCTATATCCTTGCATTCATATCTTATTATATATTGCTAGGATATTAGTTAATAGTTTTAATTTGGTATCAATATCAGATTAGATTAGTAATTATCCTATTCACCCCCCCTCCCCCCTCTAGGGTACTTTCAAAGTGGACCTTTGTCGTCACTCTTTACAACATTCTATTAAATTACTAGGAAGACAATATGATAAAAAGAAGAAGCTAATATACACTATTAGGGTATAAAAAGAGCCAAGTATCAAACATTATGAGCTAAAATGCCAAGCTTAGTAGCTATCCAACAAACCATAGAGTATTAAATAGAATAAAAGAAGAAAACAGAAACATTGTTAACATCTTTTAAAAATCAGGAGTTCTCCATTCTGTCTATGCTATCCCCACTTGAAGAAAGAAGTTCCGCTGATGTTCTCTAGCTTATCTGCTTGCTTCTTATTCGAATTCCCTATCAAAAAAATGATAAATTAAGCTACATTAGATGTCAACTTTCTAGCCTCATGGGCATCTTCTAGTCGCAGGTGTCACCCCATAGAAAATCAAGGTGTTGCGTGCTCTCCAGATACACCAACATAGAGTCGGAAATACATATAGCTATAATTGCTAGAGTTCATGTCTATAAAATTATCATTGCACATAGTAAAAAAGAAGAACCGTCTCTTAAGGTAAGTTCATCGAGCCAAACTTTGACAAGAAAAAAACCTACACATGTTTAGCAAAAGGGTATTGGAAGAAGAGATGGTTGTGTGACTGAAGATCTTGCTCACAGATTGTACATAAGGGATCATTTGTCCAACCTTTCTTAGACAAATTATCTTTAGTGTGAAGCTTAACATATGAAAGAATCCAAAGAAATTTTTTGACTTTCCTTGGAAGGAAACTTTTCTAAATTATACTATAATAAGGACTGGACAATTCTCCATTGTTTGGGAAGGAATATAGGGATTTAAGAGAGAAACCTCCAATTTATCTAATAGCCACATAATCTGATCAATAACTTATGAAGGCTTGAGAGTCAATGAAGAAAGAAGAGCTTTGAGAGCCCCTACCAGGTGGTGTTGCGAGGTATCAATAGCTGTTCATAAGTGAGGCTTCCAAGACGACACCCCATCATGTAACTATCTCTGTGAAGCTACCGGTACATGTTTGGACATAGCTAGAATATAGGCCAATGGAAAGAGACTAGCCAAGGAATTGTCTTCTATTCAATTATCCTCCTAAAAACGTATTCTTAAACCATTGTCTAATTGTCATCTGACCATGTCTAATAAATGTTGGCTAATAAAATTTAATTCTAGTAAGAATCTAGAAGTAGCCCCATGGAGAGGCATGCTAGTAAGTGAAGAAATATAGATTGAATGCAACATATATCCCACAAAGAAGTCTTGCTTAAGAAACTTCCAAAGCCGTTTACATAAGAGAGAAATATTGAATGTTTCGAGATTAAGAATGTGATACAGAGGCAGAGATAATAAGACAGAGTTAAAAAGAACAAGTTGAGCCTCAATAGATAAATATTTACTTTTCCACATAGGGAGTTTTTCTAAAAGGACTTAAGGAGTGGTTGCCAATCTTGCTTAGATAGAGAGCACTTTTTGTGTGGAAGACCTAGGTATTAAAGGGAGGAGAAGCAAAGAAAAAGTTAAGAATGTGAGCTAGAGAAGGACCCATGCTGACGAACTAGCCACTTTAATATAAGCTTGTCTTAGCATAGTTTATTCTCAACCTACTTTATAGAAGACCAAAGTGTCATTAGCGAACTGAAGGGATCAGATGTCATTAAGCTTCCTTTTGAGGTGGTTCAAATAAATTTGCTGAGTTCAAACTACTAAGCAACATCTTGTTATGAACATCCACCGCAAGAATAAAGGGCATGGGGATAGAGATCGAATACCCATGTTTAAGACCTCTGTGACAGTTGAATAAGAGAATGAAATATTTATTTTAGATTGTAAGGTTATTGATTTAGATTTTAAAGATGATGATTACAGTAATAAAATATTTCAATATACTAATAGGATATAGAATATTAGTGATTACATCGGTACAATATTTTCGCTGATGATTATTGCATTGATATTATCTACTGATTGTATTGGTATAATATTGATAGTAAGACATTTATCATGTTCTCCTTTCTCATTCTATGATTTTCTATTGTGGACCTTCTACATGATTTATCTCAAGATTATGAACATGCCTAATTTTTGCTGTCCAAATAGAGATTTGTTTATGGGTGAAGAGAACAAATGATTGTAACAACTTTGTACATTTGACCCAAAATTTAAAAAGAAGAAATTCAACAACCAAATCATGCGAAAGAGCAAGAAACAGAGGGATGGCAGCCGTCAACTAATGATTATGGGACCCCATAATCTCCAAGTTTAATAATAATTAAAATACAGTTAGTTATGAGGGACCATCAATTGAGTAGGCTGAAGGAGTCCTGATGCAATTGATGGATCCAATGTGCCACAGTCTATGGCAATCAGAAGCCAGCACATGAAATGAAATGAAATGAGTATGATCATTTAGGTATGTGTTTGGTGTTGCTTATAATAATTGTTTTCGCCGTAAAGAACTATTTTAAGCATAAACTAAATATATATAAGATTTTGAGGAGATAAAAAAGAATTAATGGCCACTTTGATGTTGTTGTAGCTTATAATAATTTACTTATATAAATACTTTATAGAAGTAACTTATATAAGCCATTGAAAATAATTAGTGTTTGACAATCATATAACAAAAACTACTTACAAAAATAGTTAAGTAGTTTGGTAAAACTTTTCTTAATGATTATTATGAATAACAATGATAAAAGTACATATAACTTTAGTTTCATGTTTATTGGTAGTGAAAAACATGGTAGAAAGCTAAAGGGTAACTATAGTGTAAAAATTTTAATTTAGAAAAATATATAATTCTAAAAACATCCTTATATTGCTTGTAAAAATTCCCCCTTAAAAGCAGAAGCAGCTTTAATAAGCATGCCAAAAAAAATTTCACCAAACATCGTTATTGGCCACTCCTTGAAAAAATAAGTAGAAACACCCTAAAATATAGAGCAACATCAAACTAGATCTAAGTCCTTCATTGATAGTTCATCGATTCAATATGAGAAGTGATGAATACTATAGGAGACATAATATAGAAAGTCTCAATGAAGAAGTAGAAACTAAGGAAAAATATGCGTTACCAAATTATTCTCTAGCATATGATCTAGTACAATTTGATTTTTTAACTACGTTTTTTTCTATTCATTTGACCACTACAACGAATCTTTTTTTTTCTTTTTTATCCCACTATTTCACTTATTCTGCAAGATTGCTTTATAGGATGCATTGACAAATATGAAAATTTAGATATCAAATATTTTGGATTTGTGTATTAATGAAAATATGACACATGGTTTTATATTGTAGAAATCATATGAGATGCATATATCCACAAGTTGCAGAGTATGTTAGGATATATTTTTCACGGTCAATATCGTTTAGATACCAAAAGTTAAGATTCTCCCTCACATAGCTCGTAATATGTGTGTAACGAAATATAAGATCAACAAAATAATAATAATAAACGGGAAATCTAACCAAAGACACGAGATCTTTAATGAGGCTTACATAATTTAGGGCTATATCCTCTGCAGAGCATAATCTGTTAGATCTAAAACTTGAGATCTTAAAACCATATAGCCATGATTAATTCAAAGAGATTAAAAGAAAAATATAAAAGAGCGGAAGCTTATACCTGAATCCATTGATTGATCTTGATTTGGGTTTTGGATCTTCTAACCTTAGGGTTTTCTCTTAAGCCGAATTTCTCTCTTAGATGGGGTAAAGAGAATTAGAGAATATTGTAACCCTAGATTAGGGACCATAACCCCTTATTTATAGGTGTTGTACTTTTGTAATTTGGCCCCTCAACAAATCACAATTACAACCTGGTATCTGCACATATAACCCCATGACTTATTTAAATACTCATTAACCCAAATTAATTGATCACTTTAGTGGGTTATCCTGAAAGAT
>BQKN01059554.1:32717-43861 GCA_022839385.1 Asparagus kiusianus
TTTACTTCAAAATAATTTCTTTATCCAAACTAAATTCTTTATTTCTTGTTATAATTATCCAAAAGTAATTCCATTTTCCAAAATAACTCTTTTTAAATAATTCCAAAAACATTCTTTAAATATTCTTTTTCTTATTCCCTCTTCCAAAATAATTTCTTTTCTAATTATAATTAATCTAAAATAATTTTTTTCAAAATAAATTCCTTTAAAATTATGATAATTATCTAAAATGATTCCGTTCTCAAAATAAATTCTTTTAAATTAGCATAATCATATAAAAATAATTCTAATACCAAAATAAATTCTTTTAAATTAGAATTATTCTAAAAAATAATATTTATCAGATTATCATGATTTATCTAACATTATTCATCAAGCAATCCTACGCAGATAATTGTATCACAAACTAACCCATGTATCCAAACAATAACAGATATAAATAATGGAAATACAAGTCAAGGAAGGCGGGATCTTGCCTACGAGACCGTGGATCTGTCGATCGGGCTGCCGGCGAGGAGGAGCGGGTCGGATCTGTCGGGCTCGGGCTTGGGTTGCGTCGGTGGTCGGCGCTCAGAGCGGCTGTCGGAGGCAGGCTGGTGGGCTAATCTTAGGCGGAGGTCGAGCTCAGTTCGACGGTGACTCGGAGTTGCTGAGGGGCTCGACGGGGCTTGGGGTTGTGGCGACGAGGCGGAGACGTCAGAGAGGCGATGGCTTGCTGCTGTGGCGATCGGACAGCGGTGCGGGAGGGGGAGTTGGACGGCGGCGCAGGGGCTGCTGAGGGTGGCGCGGTTGAGGCACTGGAACGGCGTGGGGCTGGTGTTGGATCTGGGTGCGCACAGGGGGTTGGCGATGGCGGTTGTTCTGGTCGGGGAAGAGCTCAGCGTCGGGGAGTTCGGATCGGGGCAGCGAAGCTTGGCAATGGTGGTGGCGATGGGAGGCGTGAGATGGAGGTTAGGATTCTAAGAGAGGGGCCACAGGCTGGAGAGGGGAGTCGATCAGAGGCGCACGATGGCGGGGTACGGCTCATCGGGGTTCGTCGGCGGTTGTCAGAGGGCGGTGGTCGAACTTGGAGTTCGGCTGTTGGGTTTGGATGAGAGAGAACGAAAGTGAGAGAGAAGAAACGAGAGGGGAGGAGAGAGAAATGGTGTGTGGCGGCTGGGTTTGGGTGCTCACGTGAAAAAGAAGAGAAAGAATATATATAGAGAGATTAGGTTTGGGTTAGGGATTAAAATAATTAAAATAAAATAGTTACGGGTATTTAAAAATTAAAGTAATTACAAAATAATTATCTATAAACAAAAACGTACATGTTGTGTTAATATAATAGTTGATACAAAATAGTCAAAATATACCCATATTGTACAATTAAACGAGAATAATTAATAAATAAAATATATTTACTTATATTTAAAATTAAACAATTATGGGATAATTATATATATAGTAAAACGTACAAGTTATACTAATACGACAGATAATATGTAACAGTAGAAATAATACAGTAAATTATACAATTAATACGTAATTAATAATACAATGTATTATATAAAAATATACGTAATAATAAAAATAATACAACATATTATTTAAAATGACATGTAATAGCATCGATAACGCAACAGATAAATTCCATAAATTTTCACCGCATAAAATTAATTTATAAATATTAATATCATTTAAATAAATATAAAACTTAGACTTTAAATCATAGAAAATTGTAGAAATTTAAGAAAAATACAAATACTCTTTTAAAAATTATAATTAAATATTTTAAAATACTATAAAAATTATTTTAACTAGTATCAAAATTCATGATCCTTACTCAAATCTTCTCGGATATTCAATGCAGCTAAGTCTTGTCGAGCCCTTAGGTCATCCTTTGACTTATTAGGATCTTGAAGGAGAGTTGAAACTATGTTGTCGCAAACATTTTCTCAATATGCATGACATCCAAGTTATGCATGATTTTAAGCTTTTGCTAGTATGGTAGCTGGAAGAAGATACTGAATTTACTCCATCCCTTTGGTAATTTATCGACCCATTATCAACATGTGCCCGTTGGATTGCTCTCTTCCTCTTCAGTGTCTTTTTCTTTTTACCGGAGCCTCTAACTTTGAGTGAGTCGTACTTAGAATATCGGTTCTTACCAAATCTAATTTTAGGAAGATGCTCAAACAACTTTACAATATCAGCAACGGTCATTTGACGTGGTTTATTCCTGGTCTCAACAGTGCCGTCAAACTTATTACATAATTTTCTGTATTTGTGGCCCGAGGGCAACCATCTCCTGTTGAACCAATAACAACACTTTCAACTATATGGTAAGTGAAGGCCTTCAAATTCTGGGCCACATATTGGACAAACCAACTTTCCTTTTGTAGACCAACCAGAAAGATTAGCATAAGCTGGAAAATCATTAATTGTCCACATTAGGATAGCACGAAGTCTAAACGACTCTTTAGCATGGGCATCATATATCAACATACCCTCCAACCATAACTGTTTTAGCTCATCAATTAAGGGCTCTAAGTAAACATCAATATCATTACCCGATGCATGCTTACCCGGTATCAGTAATGAGAGTATCATATACGGTTGTTTCATACAAAGCAGTGGGGGTAAATTATATGGCATTAAGATAACTAGCCATGTAGACCAACCTGAACTCATAACCCCGAACGGATTGAATCCGTCGCTAGAAAGCCCAAGTCTGACATTTCTGCATTCATGAGCAAAATTGGGAAAAGTCTTATCAATATGCTTCCAAGCCTCTGCATCAGCTGGATGTCTCAGCTTACCATCTTCTATACGGTCTTCTTTGTGCCACCTCATGTTCTTAGCGGTATCTTTGTTCATATACAGACGTTGCAATCTGGAAACTAACGGGAAATGACGAAGCACCTTAGCTGGAATCATGCTCTGCTGGTACATTGACTCTGTTGGTTACCTTGTTGAAGAGTGGGTTTGTTGTTTCCATCGAGAAACTCCACATGTTGGACATTCCTGAAGGTCTTTATTATCCTTGTAGTAGATAATACAATCATTAGGACACGCATCAATCTTATTGTAATCAAGCCCCAAATCGGAAACTATTTGCTTTGCCGCATAAGTTGTTTTAGGAATGCTACGCTCTCCTCCTGGAACTACCTTTCGTAGTAAATCAAGAAGCATTTCGAAATAAGTATTTGCCATTCCACTGAGGCTCTTAATATGTAAGAACTCCAACATAAATAAAAATCTGGAGTACTCGGTGCAACCCTCATACAAATCCTTTTCACTATCCTCTAGTAGTTTCATTATATGATCCAAGTCCTCTGGAGCATGAGCATCTTGGACATCAACTATGATATCATCTTCATTGTCATTGTTAATATCATATTCGGTATGGTCAGGTCCGATATTAGTCTATAAATTTACGTCTGTATCATCTATCCTGACACCATGACTGGTATCGACATGCACATCCGGGACTTCATCTTCGGTACGGCCTTCCCCGTGATAGGACCAATATTTATAATCCTCATAAAAATCAGAGTTTGCTAAGTGACTTCGTATTTCATCTTTATTTTTCAGCTTCATATTCTTACACCTATAACAGGGGCAGTACATTGCACCGCTACTTAAATTTTTTGGGTTCATTTCGGCATACTTCATGAAGGCTTCACATCCATCCCTACAACGTTGATCACGAAACCGTTCACTCCTAGGGATATCTATCCATGACTTGTCAGGAATTTTCCTCATCTGTAGGTAATATATATTTAGAAAAATATTTGAGAATAGATAGTATACCCATAAAATTTAAACTATTCAAAACATACGTTGGTGCATTTAAGTATCGACATTAAGGTATGTTTAAAACTTATTAAGGTATGGAGACTAATTAGCACACTCTAACGGCTGTCATAGGAAGGCTTCTATCCCATTAAGAATATAATAGTGCTTACATCCAACTTCATATACTTTGTATGATTTCATTTCTTAAAAATTTCGGCAGCACCTACCCGCTGTTCTCCCTGTACACTGTGCGGATGTTATTATGCGCACTGACAACATATCAAAACACAGAACAACATACACTTATTGTACACGGACTACAACAGGTACGGGCTGCCAAAATTTTTAAGAAATGAAATCATACAAAATATACAAAGTTAGATGTATGCACTACTATATTCCTAACCCGTCCGAGAAGGACAGATCCAATAATTACAAATTTCTATACCAATTCATTTCTATTATAATATAAAGTGAACGATCAATTTTGAGTAGGAAAATTTACCTCTTACCCAAATTTGACTCGTTCATCGTATATTATAACCTCAAAGAATTGGTTGTAATTATTGGACGGGAGTCTAGGGTTAACGTTATATTTTTTTACCTAAATTGGATATATAACACATTATTATATAATATTGCATTATATAGCACTCTATTTTTTGATAACTTTTTCTTCCAAACTCACATTTTCAAATCACAAGCCTATATAATCACATTTGTACAATTCAAATTACAAACTGTATGATAAACATGAGAACCTTGTGGGCTTAACTAGCTAAACAAGATAACAGAAATAGAAGTTGCTAATGAGGAGGAGGTATCGTATACAAATTCAAACTTAATTCATTGCTATATATCTTGGTTTATGATTTATTGATTGTACGCATGTGATTCTCCAATTTAAGAAAAATAATCTCTTGCACTAGATATTCTGAAAGAGGGTTATGCGAAGGAAAACGAAGAAAGCATTGATGAGAAGAAGATGATGAAGCGGAGGAAGAAAATTCATTTATACACAAAATTCATTTCACATAATTCAAAAAATATCATATGCAAACAATTAATCAGGACCAATCAACAATTGTTACATCTGTGGATTGGTGGCCATGCTATTGAGTAATAGTTTCCTTTATTGCTACTAAAGCCAATCAAAACTAAAATGTAATGGAAATGAATCTGATGGGCCTGAATGTGTCTAATTCACAAAATAAATTCAACACAAGCAAAAGAACTAAATTAAAGAATTCTCTAATGGTATAGAATAAACAAAAAAAGTTACTTTATGCACAGATGCAAAATGATATACACCCATGGCTACTTATAAACATCAAAATCATATGCAACCTATGAATCTACAAACAAAACTGCAACTTGCAAATATGTCAAGAAGATTTAAAAGAATATATGTTAAGTTCACTTAATAGTTATCTAATTCATAGCCATTATACCAACTTGTACACCTAAAATCGAATAAAAAACAAGTTTAAAGCCTAATAGTTATAATCGCAGATGTATCTTTCACAGTGAAACCCTAATTTCGTAACCACAGAAAACCCTATTTTTTGGGGATTTCTTGGGAATAAAAGGAAAGAACAACTTTTTTCCTCAATTGACAGAAATATTAGAAACTATCATAAGCAAAGGACGCAAAAATTAAATAAATAAATCAAAGGAAAAAAGAGAGAATTTTATACCTCGAAATTGTGAATGCAAACCAACGAAAGAGAAGTCGGGACGGCGAGGACGGGACGATGCAAACGGGCGAGGAAGAGACGGCGAGGACGGGCGAGGAAGAGATGGCGAGGACGGGATGGTGAGGACGGGCGAGGAAGAGACGGCGAGGACGGGCGAGGAAGAGACGGCGAGGACGGGACGACGAGGACGGGCGAGGAAGGGACGGCGAGGACGAGACAGCGCGGACGGGTGAGGAAGAGACGGCGAGAATGGGACGGCGCGGACGGGACGACGACGACCAAGACGATCGCGGATGAGAGAGAGGACGACATGGTGAGTATTTGGGAATTTAGGGGCCAGATCTGGGATTTTTCTTTTTTATAAATTGAATTGATCATCCTAGACGGAAATTTCCGTCTAGGATGTATCCTAGACGGAAATTTCCATCTAGGATGATCAGTAAAATTCAAAAAAATAAAAACTAAAATAATTTCGTCTACAATACTATTCTAGACGGAAAATTCCGTCTAGAATATTTTATTGTAGATGGTTTCATCGACGGTTTAATTCCGTCTAGTATAGATTATCCCAGACGGAAAATTTTCCGTCTGGGATTCTTCATTTTCTACTTGTGAGTAAAGCAACTTAATTTGAAATGCACTTAGGATGCACTGCATAAAGCACAACCCATGAATGAAAATTAGCATACAGTTCTGTAGAGATAGATTGAAAAAATATAACAGAAAGTCAACACATGCATAGCAGTTAATTTGCCCATTGTCCCTCTACAATTAGAGCTTATAATCACACATAAAAAAGTTATAATGTGCAAGCAGCATTAAAAACAGTGTCATGTGCATAATAAAGCACGATGAAAGTTATATAACATCAAAAAATTAGCATACTGTCTGCAGATAAATTATGAAGAGACAATGCAATCATTTGATGATAATGGGCCCTTGTTTTTTGGGGCCCTAGGCGAAGGCCTCTCCGGCCTACCCCTAGGGCCGACGCTGAAGATGTAGTAGGATATGGTTATTGAATTGTAATAATTATGTGTGTTATAATTTTAGATCTATGAGATATGTAATAACATCTTGGAAAGAAGAAAGAAATATTAATTACCTATAATTGCTTGTCAAAATTTCTTATGTGTACTTTTGGATGAAAAAAGAACTCCACAGGAGAAATGAACGAAAGGAAAACCCCTTAAAAGTTCAGTAGCATTGGAGACTCACACAAGAAGAAAAAAGAAAAAATAACAAAATACGAAAAACAAAAAACAAGAAATACAAAAAAATACAAAAAAAAAAAAATAAAAATAAAAAAAGAAAGAAAAACCACCTTAATGCTCATTAAAAAAAAGGTTTACACTAAGATAGAGTATCATTGGAGAATCAACTTAAAACATGGTGAATTGGTAATTGTGGGTGACATAGATGGCTAGGAGGGTCCAATATGTGGCTCCCAAAGTCTATGGTTCAATTTCCATATCAAAAATAAATAAATAAATAAATAAAAATAAAAATAAAAAAGTAGAGTAAGAAGACTCCTTTAAGGTTAGATATTTTTGCAAATAGCCCCCTTAAGTTTTGGAAATTTCAAAAAAAAACCCTTCAGTTTTAAACATTTTTTCAAAAAATAAATGCTAAAAATGCAAACCACTTAATACGGAGTATGTCCCTCTTTGTAATTTTATCCACCAATGTGAAAATCATAGTTAATGTTGCTAAGGTTTTTTTTTTTTTTTTGCCCCCAAAATATTGAAATTTGAATAGGGCGTCATGAGAACTGAAAATTTGAGGAAGGTTTTCTGACATTTTGAATGTAAGGAGGTTTATCTAATTAAGAAACGCCCAAGCTGAAGGTTTTCCTTACTTGAAGCCAGCATGTGATAGCTATTCTCCAAGTCGTGTTAATAGCTAAAAAGCGTATGCTCATGCTAGCACGCATTAGTTTGGTTTCTTTAGTTTGTATATCTTTTTTCTGTGTGAATTCATTTTTCGGTATGCTCTTGCTTCTGAAAATTGAATTGTATAAAAATTTTATTTCCTTGTACTGTTGTTTCTTCTTCAAAACTAGATAACTTGAGCTAGAGAATTTTTTTTTGTTATCCATCCTTTATATATAATGGGAAAATGGTGGTTTACTAAAAAAAATCACCAAATGATAGCTAGAGGAAAACCCAAAGTTGTCATAAGAAAATTAATTAAAAATAGGGATAATTACTCTAATTACTCCTTTCCAATTAGTTTGAAATTCTAAAGGTTTAATTCTAATTTATAACCTAATTTATGTTCAACTAAGTTTGTAATATTCCAAACTAACCGCCAATCCCTAAAATTCAAAGGTTTATGAATACGTTGTAATTTTTCCACAAATATGCAATAAGATTATGTGAAATTAATGGCCAATCCCTCCTTTATAATATCCCTCTTTTTTGTAATATTCCAAAAAAAAAAGATCCTCCTACTTAATGAGTGTGTGGATAGTTGTTGATGTCAGATATCAAATAGGGGGATTTAGTGTGGATTATGTTGGGTCTTAGGGTTCCTCAAACTTCTTTTGATAGTTGACTCTTGAGCAGAGGATACGAACCTGCACACAAACAACACATAAGAGGGCTATAGTAGAGTTCTTCATGGGTTCCTTTGGCAATCAAGTTAGTATAGATCTTAAGTGGAGGAGAGAGTACATATGTAGTGTGTTTTCTCGATTGAAATCACATACCTCCATGTAGTAGGCAAGGCACCTATTTATAGTAGATTCGGGAGGGCAATTTTTTAACTTCATCCAAGTCCAAGCAGTTAGCTTACTTAGCTAGTGCTTTACAGGTGTCGGCCACAGATGGTATAAGTCACATTCATGATTAATACAAGGGTGACAGGAAGTCAGGTGTTGAGGAGGTCCGATGAGCCATTAAGACTTTTAAGGTTGGAGCAATGATGACTCGGACGACATATTTAATTCGACGGTGATCAACTGTCGGTGTAAGGTTCGAGAGTGACCGTCTTTCGACTCAGATTTATGAGTAAGCCGATAAAAAGATGCATTTTATTTGGTCACCTTGGATTGGGAGGTTCTCGACCTGATCTAGGAAAATGAGGAGGCATAGACTCATCCTTAACTATGGGGTCCGATTGAGGATTTTCCACTCTGCCCTTCTTGGTAAGGGTCGAAGGATGATGTTTACTTAAGTCATCCTCCATACAGTTGAGTCGAGATGATGCATGGTTAGTTTGGGATAGATGTCGACTCCCAGGTGCTAGACCAAATGTACGAGCCACCATAACTTTCATCTAAAACTCTAAAACCCAACCCAAACCTCCACAATGGATGTCAGTTGCATGCTTACCTCAACATCAAACATCAATGATGCCTTGCACGCCACCTCACCATTGGTGATGATGGATGCACACAAGGCGTTAAGCAAAATGGCTGAGCGAGCATTCTCACCCTCTTGTCCTCGACCACCTCGATCCTCCTGACAACGCCCTTGGCCAAGCGCTCCTCTCCTCATCAACACCCTTAGCCAACACCCCAGGCCAAGCGCTCTCCTAGCCAGCATCTCTAGCTGGTACCCCTGGCCACTATTGTCAACAAGCATCCCTCTGGCCAAGCCCCCTCGGACCAAGCTCCACCCCTTCCTCCAGCTATCCCAAGCTAAGCTCCTTCTAACCAAGCTCCACTAGCTACATTCTAATCGCCTTGTCCATGCTATCACTAGATAGTGATAACCTCGATCACCGTCTCTATCCAAGCTATCACCAAACATACAACCTCACCGCCCTGCCCTTACTATCACTGATAGCCAAGTGGTAGCTTTGGATGGCCTTTGGGCATTAGAGAATTCGTTGGCATCTCTTGTCAAGCTAATGCTTGGATGACCTTTGGCCATTAGAGAATGATTTACAATCTTCTTGGAATGAGGATAAACGGGAAATCAAATTTGGGTATTCGTGTCCGCTAGAGGTGAGTTCATTTCGGAATAGTTATTTTAAAATATAAATTTCATGAATACTATATTTGACGAATATTGATAAAATGAAATATGATTTAATTTATATTATTATGATCTATTTTGATAATATTATTTTAATTTCTTATAGCATATTGTTATTACATCAATTAACCTAAGTGTTAATTCTCCTCTTAGAGTTGATACGGGTCTCACATCAACATTAATCAATCACACTAGCTCACCATCGCCAGGGATGACTCGGCTAGCCTAGATAGTCAACCCTCTGAGCAAGGCCAAGTCGAGACTAGCTCCCACTCCACTTCATCAATCAAGTCAACAACCCTCATTCACTCAGAGCTAGGTTGACATCTTGCATGGCCAACTCAAAAGGTGGTACTTGCCGACCTACCTATCAGATCTAAAGCACAAGCCTCCACAATTGGCCTACTATATCAGCTGACAACTCTTGGAGCCGAGTAAAAAGGAAGTATTAGTCGGCCTTCCACCGGACGACTACAGAGGCGGTGTATCCTTGAACTACCTACCAACAGAGAGTTACTATCACATTAAATGTACAGTCAAAGATCATCATCACTCCAGTCCTAAAAGTATTCATGACACATTAGGCTCTATCAGCACCAAGTAGCTATTGTCGCTTTGCACTAACCACCTAGAATACCAATATCACCCACAACCGACATTTATCAGCTGTCTACCGAGTCAGTTGCCTGCCTGAACTCGACCATAGTTACATATTTACCCCCTCTCAGCTGGGTATATATAAGGGCTCATTGCCTACTAACCAGAGGGACTGGAGGGGGAAGCCCTCGAAGCGGGCCATAGGTATGCAATTTCTGCATACTTAGGATTATTTCCAGTTTATTGGTATCTTCTCCACCCAAGCTCAAATACTAACTTGACCGTCGGAGGAACCACCAGAGAACCCAACTCTGATCCTCTAATGAGTGTTATTGTGTAACTTTCTTATATAATAGGAGACCGGTCTTCAAAAAAATATGAGGGAACCCACGTCACTCATATCGACCTAACGCTCCCTTGCTAAACTCGGGATTACCCGCTTATCTCGTCTTTGGATCTCAGGACTTCAACAGATATAAAAGAAATTTGGTTTCATATAAAATATAATAAGTGATATTGGATTCTCACGTGATATAAATTAAATGTGAATATTTCTTATCTTAAAAACTATTAAAAGTAGAAATATATTATAAATGTTCTAACAATTTTATGGATTCAAGAAAATTTTCATGACGTGGTATTTGAAACAAATAAATAAAATAGAATTTTGTAAACTATTTTAATTGAGATGATGAGTTTTACACTCATCCATTTGATTCGATAGTGTTTATGATTCTGAAAAGTGATGTTTTTTATTCGAGAAGTGATTCTCAATATTTTTTGAAAATCTTGAACAGACCCACTATTGAGTGTTTAGTTTATGCCTACCATATGGTGAGTGCACATTTATATGGCCTTCTTGGGTATTTCTTTTGAGGCCCTTTTGAACATTTCTAATCTGGCTAGCTGCCTATGAAAATGTTAGGTGCATTCTATTCTAAGAATTATGTATTCAGTGATATATTTTACACATTCCAATGCTACTAGGTTATAGAATTTGTAGCATTAGTGTGTGATATAAGGCTATTCTTGGAACTATGTGGACAACTCATCGAGGTTTGGTATTTTGACCTTTGACTGTGAATTTTAG
>BQKN01059556.1:0-15341 GCA_022839385.1 Asparagus kiusianus
TTAAAAATATCAAATAAATTCCAAAAAATGTAAAACTTTGGGGAATGGTTTCGAAAAAAGACTTCCCAAATGAAAGATATCATCATTTTGCAAATATGTTCAAAAACATGAAAACATGGAAATTGATATTTGATATTTTGACTCAAACAACATTTTGAAACCTTATGAAATGTTGTTATAGACTTAGTAAAACATGTATAAACTAATATTGAAGTCTATGAACTAATAAGACAATATTTTCACAAAATTGCATATTTTATGCAATGTTATCAAAAACATAATAGAGTATGAAACATATGAATATATATATATATATATGAATGTAAATTTGTTTCATATCTATATAGCTAAACCAAAACACAATAATAAATATGAAATGTGTAATCTCATATTTATGAACATGAAAACTCAAAAAACTATGTATGTATATATATAACTATATATATGCATAGAAACCAAAAACTTATGTATATATATATAACTATATATATATATGAAGAAACCAATAAAATGTGTGTGTATAATATTGAGCTTAAAGTACTAACACACATAATATAAAACCTAAACTAATGTTACCAAAGCTAGATCTTGATCTTCAATTAAGCTTGACTTGGTACACATTGCGGATGAAGCTTGAACTTGATCTTTAACTTGAATTGCACGTTGCTTCACCGACATTCCACCAACCTCTATTTGATATGATCGTTAATGCTCGATTCCATCCATCCTCCAACTACGTTGTTTGTCTACAAAACATAGGAATGTACAAATACTAGACAAACAACATTAGTAGTAAATTGTTTGTTAAACATCATCAAAACAAGAAGGCCAACAGAGGTCCAATGCATGGTGACCCTCATTCTTGAGGTTGATCTTTTCAGAATAACGAACCTCGTTTCTGATTGAAAAGGGGTTCGTTTCCTTGACCACTCTTATCGTCTTTCGAATTTTTTGGCATTTTTTTAATGTCTACTATGCCCCCTTCAAACTTAGGCTTCGGGATAAAATTTCTCAGACTGTAATTCTGGTATCTTCTTCAATCGGTAAAAGACTAAACCAGCAACGCGTGTTAGGCGCTGACCTATCCCTTCTTAGGTTTCGGGATAAAATTTCTCGTGTGTGTGAAGCACGGATTTTGGTGTTATGAATAACAACCTACCACAATGTCGAATATGTGGGCTTTTGTCTTTTTTACGATCAAAAACTAACGGGCAACGCGTGTTAGGCGCTGACTTATCTCTACTTAGGCTTCAGAATAAAATTCCCCAGACTGGAATTCTGGTGTCTTTTTCAATCAGTGAAAGACTAAACCGGTAACGTATGTTAGGCGCTGACCTATCCCTTTTTAGGCTTCGGGATAAAATTCCCCGTGTGTGTGAAGCTTGGATTTTTGTGTTATGAATAACAACCTTCCATAATGTCGAATATGTGGGCTTTTGTCTTTTTTATGGTCAAAGACTAACCGGCAACGCGTGTTAGGCGCTGACTTATCCCTACTTAGGCTTCGGGATAAAATTCCCGAGACTAGAATTCTAATGTCTTTTTCAATCGGTAAAAGACTAAACTGGTAACACATGTTAGGCGTTGACTTATCCCTACTTAGGATTCGGGATAAAATTTCCCGTGCGTGTAAGGCACGGATTATGGAGTTGAAGGATGGTGTCTTCTCTTGGGGCAAAGACGAACCCAAAATAGGAGAGGAAGAATTTTATATTCTATCTTCCAAAACCAAAGAGAAAGAATTTTATATTCTATCTCCAGTTGACAAGGAAACTCGAAGTGGGATTTCCACCCTAAGAATCCGGAAAGGTGAAACTAGGAGTGGGATCTCTACTCCGAGAATCAAAAGATTCGGATAATCCTAACTATCAGAAGGTTTGATTACCGAACTAAAGGTTAATTTCTCATTTATTGAGAGTGAATTGTGATTTTGGTCCTAACTGTAGGAAGGTTTGACCAAGCGGGAGTTTGAGGTGACCCTAACTGTAAGAAGGTTTGATCATTCGACTTGAAAGTGGACCTCTCGTTCATTAGTGGAATCGAGAGGAGGTTTTGGTTTTGGCCCTGACTATAGGAATGTTTGACCGAGTGGGAGGTTTGAGACGATCCTAACTGTAGGAATGTTTGATTGCTCGATTTGTGAACCTCTTGTTTATTGGAGGAATTGATAGGGGATTTTGGTTGTGGTCGTAACTGTAGGAAGGTTTGACCAGGTAGACAGTGGGAGTGGGAGTACAAATCACAGTGGGATTGTTGACTTATACAAATCACTCAGAGGGGGTTCCAGGTGTTAAGTGACAAATACTTAACACGGAGGGGTTTGAAAATCATTAATGATCAGGATATTAAAATTCCAAGTACTATGTCCGAACTTTAACTATGGGAATGTTAAGTGCACAGACGCATCAAAAGTTTGAGTGGATTCAATCGAAAGGAATTTTGGTGGTCTCACCGTCAATTAGTCTGATCGATGGGGGATTTTGTGGTGAAAGACTGTGAGTCGTCAAACACCAATGAGAGTTTTGTGAGAGAAGATTGATCCAACAAAGTGATCGAATCTCATCTCAGCAAAATAGTGTTCAAAAATCACAGTGGGGGTTTAGTGTTTATCACTTTGTTCGTAATGGTCGGTTTATCCCTAAGAAAATTACATGTTACATTCTTTTGGGAACTTCCCGTTACATGAATCATCCACCCCTAGCTTCCTTTACGGAACTGTGTTTGACATTGTACTCAGTTACATAACCGGGTTATCCTTAAGAATATTACATATAAAAATTCTCTAGGAACTTCCCATCAAAGGTAGGAAACAATTTAGACTCATATACCTATTGGAGTATTGAGAAACAGTTTATACTCGTATACTCTTCGGAGTGTAGGAATGAGCAGTTTATACTCTTATACTTGTCAGAGTCTTCATTCGACTTAATTGAGCATTATGACACCGGCTTCAACCAAGATTTGGATGCTATCCTTAAGAGCGAAGCAAGCCTTAGTTAGACGAAGGATCCTCCTATGGTATGCACAGTACTTCGGATCCACAGTATTATCAGCTTCCTCCTAATCTACGATAGGTGGTAGCTCGATCTTGTTATTCTCAAGGAGAGATTCAAAAATGGCTAGAACGTCTTCGTCCTTAAAAGAGTACTCTTTTTGGAGTTTTGGATCCAAAGTCTTTTGCTGTCTTCGAGGTTGTTGTTGCGACGTCTGATTAACATCAACAATTACCGTGGGTGCTTTCCCCTTACCCGGGAAGACGAAGTTTGAGTTTGGAGGATTAGCCATCGTTTGGCTTCTCCCGGCTTGCTTCCTTCTGAGAAAGTGTTCGGCCTGCTCTCCTTGCACCTTAAACTCTTTCCAGGTATTGGAGGGTGCTACTCCCATAACTTCCAATATGTCCAAAGAGAGGTTGTTGTGGCAGGTTTGGAGGATGAAATCATCGGTGATCGGATCTCGGCAGTTCATCTCCTTATTCCGGCAGAGTTTGATGAAGTCATCGATCGTCTCATCATCTTCTTGCTTCTCATTGAAGAGTGTCCTGATTAACACCTCGACATCATCGTCAAAGAAGTGAGCGAGGAACAGGTTCTCCAGGTCGTCCTAGCTATTGATGCTTCTAGACTTGAGACGGCGGTACCAATCGAAGGCGGGCCCGCAAAGGGTGCCAATGAATGACTGAACCATCAAGGCTTCATTGCTGGAGATCATACCCAAGTGGAACTTGAAGTAGATCAGATGTTGAGTGTGCGAACCCTTCCCGTCAAACGACATAAAGTTAATCAGGTTAAACTTCGTCGGGTATGCTATTGAATCCCACTCTCTTAGATAGGGACATGGAATGCCGGTCCTTTTCACTTCTCGAGTAGACATCAGAACGTTGATTTTGCTCTCGAAATCTTTCATTTTCTCATTCTCGCTCGTATCGGGCCTTAGACGATTCTTAAGAGGAATAACGGGGCCTCCCCCAGTGTTGTCGTTTTTAGTGAGACCACCCCCAGCATCGTTGTTTTTAATAGGGCCACCCCTAGTGTTTTGGTCAACGAAAGGGTTATCAGCATTAAGGTGTTCATCCTCATCTGAATCATTAGCTGCTTGGTTAACATTGTTGTGATGACTGGATTCACCTATGTGATTCGACAAGGCTCAGATCTGTTGGTCATGCATTTGTTTCATCTCCTGCATAGCCATTTCCATTTCAATTTTGAATGCTTGTTTCTACTTGGCTAGAGCATCCTCAACCATTTTGGCTACTTCCTCGGTGTTAATCATAAATACTTTGTGGGATTGTCCCGGACTGGATATCGTATTATCAGAAGCGATTGCCGAGTTAGCATTCGATGCTTCATCATCAGAGGATAACCCCTCTCTGCATTCTCTGGTAGTCCCTGCGTCTAGTGGTCCCTGTACGTAGCCGAGTCAGACGATGTGATACAAGGGGGTCAGAACTAGAAGGTCAAATCGACTTTCCCTTATCAGCCATATTTATCGTAACTTTCGAAAATTCATCACCTTAAATGACCGATCGTTTCTTATGGAAACGTTTTGGCTTGGACTTAGTCGTTCCAATGGAGATCCTCTCAAATACCGAGACCCTTTGCTGAGTGGTCATAGGGTAGCTACAAACTGATAATACTACCCTAATAATGTTGGTGCACAGATAGTGAGAGATCGTTTTTCGGGTACCTCTCTTTCAAGATTTGTTCGTACCCCCAGCCCGATAGTACAACTCATCAATCTGATGACTGGAGCAATCTATCGCCCGTTTGCACGACTTCTCAGGTATAACGTCATCGTTAGACAAATACATTTCCTTCTGAGGGCTTGCTAACTTGATGGAGCTCTCAAGAGTCACACGTTTGGAGCCACGCTTTCGTGAGTGTGGGACCTTACTGGGCTCTTGGATAGTGACTTGAATTCCAAGGCGGTCAGTTACAGGAGTTTTCTTATTATAGAAAGGTTATGACTTATTGCAAGGGCGTGTACGACCCCTAACTCGAGTAGTTGCTCAGGGTTTAGTCACCGGACCCAAGCACTCTTTGAGTAGAACTTTACCTCGATCCTCGTGCAAAGGATCCAGGCGATCCGCCATCCTCATCTTGAATCGGGATAAGTCCACTCTATGGCTGTAGGCATCAAAAAATACCTATAAGTCCCCACACGTGGCTCGAGATGGAGAGAATATGATGAACATCACTATCCGAGTCATAGAAGCTCATTTGATGATGACAAACACATGAAGTGAGTCAATGGACTATGCAAAGCAACGGAATTGCAGAATAACCGAAACACGAATGAACCGGGAACTGCACGTCTCTTATGAAAGATGAAGCACCCCTCGTATCCTATTTACTCCAAAAATGATTCAGTCATGACAGCTTGTAGATATCCTCGTTGGCTTTCCGACGCATTCTGGATCGTGCGATTCCGAGTTCGGATGATGAAAATATGACAAAAACAGACGGAGCACGCGAGACCAAACCCTGAGCTAAACCGAGACACCCCGTGGTGTCTTAGCTTGGCCAAGACACTTACAAGTGTCTCGGCCAAGCCGAGACACCCATGATTATCTCAGCTTGTCCAAGACACCCTCAAGTGTCTCGGCCACATCGAGACACCCACGAGCGTCTGCAATACAAAAAAAGCTGATTTGGCGGTTTTAATGCTATTTTTCAACATTAACCGTCCGGATTTGTTCCCAACTGTTCTGATATTACCCATGAACGTGGTTAAGTGCTTATAACAGAAGATAAGAGATAATCGACCGTTGTTATCCGAAAACAGGGGTCCTGAAGCCTATGAATACAGCCCCAGGGCCTTTATTTTTTAAGATCTGGAATTCTCGAGCATCGGCGAAGCCCTACCAAATTAAGGACTAAAGAGCCTCGAATTTCAGAAAGTAGGAGGGGAGATCGGATCAAGTTCATCAGCATAAAGAAGAGAAGCTCGTCAGATCTACACTTCTCGGTTCCTTCCTTGAGATCGCCCTTTTGCGGTTATCTCGAGAAGAATGGTTATCTCGCCGTTGCCGAGATAACTGCTTCGGTTTCTTGATTCCTTCGTGAATCAATGAAGCTCTGGTTCGGATCTGATCATTTGGTGGTCCACAGATATTAACGTTCCTATCACAGGACAAGATCACATGCAAGTAGTGGGCGATAAACATTTGTTGTATTTGTTTGAAGAGAGTTGTACTTTTTTTGTTTTCATTGTGAAAATGTCTTATAAAAAGACTAACTTTTGTTTTCATTATAACGTTTGAAGTTGTAATGAACACAGTAATGAATATATCAACTTTCCACCCAAACAAGCTGGCGACCAAAGTTGGAGCCAACAACCTCACTACCGAGGGTGTCGTACCGCAACAAACGATCAAGATTCTCGTGGCTGAAGAGGTCGAATACGAGTTCGACCAACAGAAATTCGAGGAATACGTCTCCTCCTCCTCCTTCATATCTACATCTCCTCATAAACGTAGGAAAGTTTCCTCCTCCAAGAAGATCCTATGGTCTTCAGATCTGAAGGCTGAAGATGGGGATCTCCTAGCTACCGTTCCTACAGATGTATCTCGCAATGGTTCGTCACCGTCAAATAAGACCAGATCTACAGATTTGAACTCCTCCACGATCAAGGAGTTGACTACTGAAGGCGTGCCAACTCTATCAAAAAGAGCACATCAAAGGCAACGCTAACGTCTCGCGCGCCAAATGGCTAAGTCATCTCCACAACAAGCTTCGCGAACCTCCTCCCAACCACCTACTAACGGATGGGTTCATATCAAACAGAACCATTCCACTCTTGAGGAGCGCATTCAGAAGCGTCGTACACTTCTTGCGCATGCTCAGATCCTTGTGCGAAAAGCACAAGAGATGCAAAAGGAGGAGGCGGTTAAGAGATCGCCGAGATCCAAACAAATTTAGATGCTAAAGGCTAAATTAACACCTAAGACAAAAGCAAGCGACGTTGATCCCCAGACTTCGTCAACTTCGGATCCCGCTCCTTCCGTTCCCACGCCTCTGGTGGAACCCTACAGCGACGTGGATCTCTTCAGAATTAGAATTCCATTGAATGATCGCCTTGATTCTCTACCTGAAGATCGAGGCGGAGCGCCTGTTAATGAATACTTAGGACTGTTGAAGGAACCTCGAGCAAACATCCAGACTGGGGGTCGTACCCGACCTCCTAACAAGTTGATTTTTATAACCTCCCGTTTGAGGGTGCGTACAAAAGGCTAGGAGCCCGTTAGGGTTTTACCCTCAGAAAAGTGTGATTCCAAACGAGTGACTCCTGTAGATGCCAACAAGGCGTTGTTTACTCAGAAGAAAACGTGTCAGATAGACGAACGTGTTATACCTGAGAATTCATGTAAACAGCCGATAGATTGCTCCGATCATAATACCGATGAGTTATACTATCAGGCTAGGGGTACGAATAAATCTTAAAAGAAAAGTACCCGGGAAGCGGACTCTCACTGTCTGTGCACCAAACTTATCAGGACAGTATTATCAGCGTGTAGCTTCCCCAAGACGGCTCGACAGAGGGTATCGGTATTCCAAAGGCTTTCCTCTGAAGCGTCGAAACCCAAGTCAAGGCGTTTTCACAAAAGAAGATCGATCCTTCGAGATGATGAATTCCCAGAAGTCACCATTAACATGGTCAATAAGGAAAATTCTTTGATGGTTTTAAGCGGGTCTAGCCCTAACTTTTCTCCAGGAAGAAGAGTCAATTCGGGAATAGCTCAATTAATATCTCGGCTCCAGGTAGAAGCTGTAGGACCTAAACAATATGCGGTCACCATCAACATGGCCGATAAGGGAAAGTCGATTCGACCTTCTAATTCTGATCCCCTCATATCACATCGTCTGACCCATTTGTGATCGGGAGCCACTAGACGTAGGGATTATCAAAGGATGAATAGAGGATTATCCTCAGATGAAGAAGCGTCAGACGCTTGCTCTGCAAATGCTTCAAACGCTACTATATCCAGCCCAGGGCAATCCCGTGAAGCACTCACCATCACTCCTGACCAAATAACTCAGATGATCGAAGATGCTCTCACTAAGAAGAAAGAAGAGTTTAAGGTTAAAATAGAACTGACCATACAACGGATGAGGGAGTTACATGACCTGCAACTTCAAGCCTTATCAAGACAGATTGGCGAATCCAGTCATTGCAATGCTACAAACATAGTATTCAGAATTTGAATCTCCTGATCATTGACGATTATCAAACCCCTCCGTGTTAAGTATTTATCACTTAACTCCAGAAACCCCCTCTGAACGACTTGTGCAAGTTAGCACTCCTACTATGATTTGTACTCCCACTCCCACTGTCTACTTGGTCAAACCTTTAAACAGTTAAGACCACAACCAAAATCCCCTCTCAATTCCTTCCATGAACGAGAAGTCCACAAATTGAATGATCAAACATTTAAATAGTTAGGGTCGTCTCAAATTCTCATCTTGGTCAAACCTTTAAACAGTTAGGATCACAACCAAAATCCCCTCTCGATTCCTTTCATGAACGAGAGGTCCACAAATGGAACGATTAAACCTTTAAACAGTTAGGGTCATCTCAAATTCCCATCTTGGTCAAACCTTTAAACAGTTAGGACCACAACCAAAATCCCCTATCGATTCCTTCCATGAACGAGAGGTCCACAAATTGAACGATCAAACCTTTAAACAGTTAGGATCGTCTCAAATTCCCATCTTGGTCAAACCTTTAAACAGTTAGGACCACAACAAAAATCTCCTCTCGATTTCTTCCATGAACGAGAGGTCCACAAATTGAACGATCAAACCTTTAAACAGTTAGGGTCGTCTTAAATTCCCATCTTGGTCAAACCTTTAAACAGTTAGGACCACGACCAAAATTCCCTCTTGATTCCTTCCATGAACGAAAGGTCCACAAATTGAATGATCAAACCATTAAATAGTTAGGGTCGTCTTAAATTCACATCTTGGTCAAACCTTTAAATAGTTAGAACCACAACCAAAATCCCCTCTCGATTCCTTCCATGAACGAGAGGTCCACAAATTGAACGATCAAACCTTTAAACAGTTAGGGTCGTCTTAAATTCCCATGTTGGTCAAACCTTTAAATAGTTAGAACCACAACCAAAATCCCCTCTCGATTCCTTTTATGAACGAGAGGTCCACAAATTGAACGATAAAACCTTTAAACAGTTGGGGTCATTTCAAATTTCCATCTTGGTCACACCTTTAAACAGTTAGGACCACAACTAAAATCCCCTCTCGATTCCTTCCATGAACGAGAGGTCCACTTTTAATTTGAGCAATCAAATCTATAAGAGTTAGGGTTGCCTCTAACCTCACTTGGTCGAACCTGCAGATATTTAGGACCAAGACTAGAATGCTAATTTCGATAAACGAAAGACTTCCACCTTTTCCTATTCGGCCAAACCTATAAAAGTTAGGGCCAAAATTGGAATTTTACCTCAATAAATAAGGAATTCTTTTCATGAATTAAGCAACCAATCCTATAAAAGTTAGGGTTACTTGAATCTTTCCGATTCTTGGAGTGGAGATCTCACTCCTAGTTTTACTTTTCCGGATTCTTAGGGTGGAGATCCCACTTCGAGTTTCCTTGGCAACTGGAGATAGAATATAAAATTTTTCCTCTTTAGTTTTGGAAGATAGAATATAAAATTCTTCCTCTCCTATTTTTTCAACACCATCCTTCAACTTCAAAATCCGTGCCTCACACATATAGGGAAATTTATCCCGAATCCTAAGTAGGGATAAGTCAGCGCCTAACACGCGTTGCCGGTTTAATCTTTCACCGATTGAAGAAGACACCATAATCCAAATATGGGTAATTTTATCATGAACCCTAAGTAGGGATAAGTCAGCACCTAAAATACGTTGCCGGTTAGCCTTGACCATAAAAAGGGATAAAAGCTCATATATTCGATATTGTGACAGGTTGTTATTAATAACACCATAATCCGTGCCTTACACGCACGGAGAACTTTATCTTGACTCCTAAATAGAGATAAGTCAATGCCTAACACGTGTTGCTGGTTTAGTCTTTCGCTGGGTGAAAAAGACACCAGAATTCGAGTCTGAGGACTTTTATCCCGAATCCTAAGAAGGGATAAGTCAACACCTAACACGCGTTATCGGGTAGTCTATTCCCGTGAGAAAGACGAAGTCTAGGTATTCAATATCGTAGCACTAAAAGAGTTAACTCTTTTAGCATAACGTTACATGCAGAATGGACTTAAACAATCCGCATGCAAGTCCAATTCAAACGGTAATCGGTAAAGGCACATCAAATCTGTTGATGGCTGAGGATTTGCTAAAAAATCCTGAGTCTGTATCTGATATATGTTGTCGGGTAGTCTATTCCCATGAAAAAGATGAAGTCTACGTATTCAACATCGTAGCACTAAAAGAGTTAACTCTTTTAGCATAACATCACATGTGGAAAGGACTTAAACAATTTGCATGCTAGCCCGACTCAAACGGTAGTCGGTAAAGGCTCATCAAACCCATTGATGGCTGAGCTTTTGCTAAAAATCCTATATATGTCATTGACGCATCAGGCCCATTAGTTGGTCTCGTGACTAGAGCATCCAACAACTTCAGGATAAGATCCATACATGCAGATGAATCAGCTTTCATATTTGGTCATGCAGCTCCGACATTGGGGACCGCCATGCTCCAATGCCTTAAGAGCTTAAACTGTGTAGACTCTAGCAAATGTACGAGTATAAACTGTGTTAACAGCGATCGATCTGAAACCCTAGGTTTACATCCGTCAACACGTAACCCTAGGTCAACGCCAGTCAACGCGTTGCGATAAAAAGTCAACGTCGGGCGATCCGAAACAACAACGTTCAACGTGTAGCCCTAAGCCAATATATTGTGGCAGAGGTAGTCAATTCAAAGTCAACTCGACGATACGAGCCAAAATCAATTCACCAATTTTGATTCAAGATTTCGACGATGGCCAGACGATAAACGTAGCTCCAAGGGAACTTCAGCTATTCGTCGAAATATCGAATAGATTGAAAACCGAAGGAGTCAAGAATCAAAACAAACTACAGGTCCTTTTATACAGACTGAAGGTTGGACCGATCATATCCAAAGTATTTCAGGCTCATCTATACAAGAAACTAGACTAAAAAACTTTGGAGGGGTTATCTGTAGGCGTCAAAAATTGCCTATAGGTCCCCGCACACGGCTCGAGATAGAGAGAAGATGATGAACATCGCTATCCGAGTCACCGAAGCTATTTGACGATGAAAAACACATAAAGTGTGTCAACGGACCATGCGAAGCAACGGAATTGCGAAATAACCGAAACACGAATGAATTGGGAACTGCATGTCTCTTATGAAAGACAAAGCGCCCCTCATATCCCATTTAATCCGCACATGATTTAGTCATGAGAGCTTGTAGATTTCCTCGTCGTCTATCAGACGCATTCTGGATCGTGCGATTTCGAGTTCGGATGATGAAAATACGATGAAAATGGACGGAGCACTCGAGACCAAACCCTGAGCCAAACCGAGACATCCCGTGGTGTCTTGGCTTGGCCAAGACACTTACAAGTGTCTCGGTCAAGCCGAGACACCCATGAGTGTCTCGGATTGGCCGAGACACTCTCAAGCATCTCGGCTCATAAGTGTCTCGGCCACACCGAGACACCCACAAGCGTCTGCAATACAAAAAAAACTGATTTGGTAGTTTTAATGCTGTTTTTTGACGTTAACCGTCCGGATTTGTTCCCAACTAATCTGATATTATCCAAGAATGTGGTTAAGTGGTTATAACTAAAGATAAGAGAGAATTGGCCGTTCTTATCCAAAAACAGGGATCCCGAAGCCTATAAATATAGCCTCAGGGCCTTTATTTTTTGAGATCTAGAATTCTCGAGCATCGGCGAAGCCCTGCTGAATTGATCACTGAAGAGCCACAAATTTTAGAGAGGAGGAGGAGAGACCAGATTGAGTTCATCAGCATAAAGAAGTGGAGCTCGTCAGATCTACACTTCCCGGTTCCTTCCTTGAGATCGCCCCATTGCGGTGATCTCGAGAAGAGTGGGTATCTCGCTGTTGCCAAGATAACTATTTCGGTTTCTTGTTTCCTTTATGAATCAATGAAGTTCCGGATCTGATCTGATCATTTGGTGGTCCATGAATATCAACGTCCCCGTCACAGGCTAAGATCCCACACAAGCAGCGGGCGATAAACACCCGTTACGTTTGTTTGAAGAGAGTTGTACTTTTTTTGGTTTTTATTGTGTAAAGATCTTATAAAAAGACTAAATTTTGTTTTCATTATAACATTTGAAGTTGTAATAAATACAGTAATGAATATATCTACTTTCCACCCAAACAGCCGTGAGGCTTCACCGGAGGTGCGGGATTAATTGAAGTAGAGACATGACTCAATGGAATAGGTGCAGAATATCTCTTGTCTTGACTCTGGCCTAGATCAGACCTTGGTGACCCGTGGCTTGGAGGGTCAGATTTGGATGACCCACGACTTGGATGACCGTGGCTTAGAGGGTCGAATCTGAGTGTCCCATGGGCTGGAGGGTCGGATCTAAGTATCCCGCAGGGTGGAGGGTCGGATCTGAGTGTCCCGCAAGTTGGAGGGTCAGATCTGAGTGTCCCACAGGCTGGAGGGTCGGTTCTAAGTGTCTCGTGGGTTGGAGGGTCGGATCTGAGTGTCCCGCGGGCTGGAGGATCGGATCTGGGTGACCCGCGTTTTTTGATTTTTTTGGTCGCCGTCTTAGACTTTGGCCTCCATACTTTGTGCAGTCTTTGTTGCTTCTTTTCCACTTCTTTTTTTTGCAACTTTTTGGTTTCTTGCATAAGGATTATCGCGTACGAAAGCAATGCGTGGTGTTTCTGAATGCGCTCCTCAAGGGTTGAATGGGTCCTTTTGACTTGGATCCATTCACTCATTGATGGTTTGGAGGAGGGAGTGTTTGCTCGCTGTTGGAACAATTGGTGCCTTCTGAGTTTCAGATCTGCATCGTAGTAGACCCCGTCAAAAGGCTCCAAAGCATTAGCGGATTGGCGCACGAGGCGTTGATGTTACCTTTGACGTGCCCTCTTCGATAGGAATGGCGCGCCCTCAGTACTCAATTCCTTGGTTGAGGAGTCCAGATCTGCAGATTCGGCCTTGTTGGAGGCCGGAGAGACGTTGTAAGGTGCAGCTACCACAGCAACTGGGGCGTTGATCTTCCTGCGCTTGCGAATGGAGCAGGATATGGAAGAGGAGGATGACATATACTCCTCGAATTTCAGTTGTTCAAACTCGTACTCGAATTTTTCTTCAACCGGGATCTAGATCCCTGGTTGCGACACGGCTACTTCGGTAGCAAAACTGTTGGCTCCCACTGTGGTCACCAGCGTGTTTGGGTAGAAAATTATTTTCATTACTGAATTCATTACAACTTTGGGCGTTACAATAAATTCAAAATAAAGATAGCCTTTTTATAAGACTTTCAATACAATGAAAATAGATTACAACTCTCTTTCAAACAACACACAAAAGGTGTTTATCGCCTATTGCTTTGCGTGGGATCTTTGCATGTGCCGGGGATGTCGATATCCGTAGACAACCTACGGATCAGATCCGATTGACAAAAAATTGACAGAGCTCCTACTTTACCAAGGAAGTATTCACTTGAAGCTTTGAGATCGACCAAGCGAAATCAGTAGCTCTTCCCGAGATTAAGACAAAGCCTAATCTCGAGGAACAGACGGATGGGGCTTCGGATCTCTCGAACTCTCCCTCTTTATGATAAAGAACTTCACCAAGATCAATTAGCCTCCTCTGAAATTCGTGCTCCTTTGACTCCTTGATCCGGCAGCACCTCGTCCTCTTGATAATAATTCTGCCCATCTGAAATGAGCAACTAGGCTTGTATTTATAGGCTTCAGTTAGGGGTTTTCGGATAAGAATGATGGATTTGGCCTTATTTTCAGTTAATAACAGCCTAACCATTATTGTAGATAATATTTAGGTAGTTAGGAATCTCTGGAACAGAAGAAACTGATCGAAACAGCCTAAAAACGCATTTTGGAGGTTACAGGCAATTCTGGGCGCGAGACGAACTGATGTGACCCGCGTGGGTACGGGTCGGATGGATCCGACCCGCCTCCGCGTGGGTCGGATAGATCCAACCCACCGCTGTGCGGGTCAGTTGGATCCGTCCCGCCGCCGCACGGGTCGGATGGAACCGACCCGTCGCCGCGCGAGTTAGTTTGAGATATCTTTGGTATTTTGGTCTTAACTCTTTCATCCAACCTCGGATTGAGCTGGTTCAAGATGCGTTAGAAAGCTGACGAAAATATCTACAATGTTTATCTTTTGAGTTTTCTCAGATTCAAATTGTATCAAAGTATAAATGCCTCTTTTTTCATGGGCCACTTTGAGGTGTTCGACACTTTCTGACTTCTCCGGACTTGTATTGTGTATTTCATCATTCCGTTGACTTGCATGCTTTGTTAACTTATTTCATACACTTGTTAGGTTCTTTATGGCACTTAGAACTGACTGACGGGTGCGAGCTAACCGACAAGTGTGACGGCCAATTAGAGGTAGCCGGTGAGCGCACGAGACATGGTTAGTTCGCCATTCCGGTTCATGAACTTGTCGGCATCAGATAATCCTCCTAGACTCGGATAATGATGTTTGTCATCTTCTCTCCAACTCGAGCTGTGTACGAACTATAAGGACCGTGAAATTTTGATACTAATTAAAATAATTTTCTGTTCTTAAAATATTTAATTATTATATTTTAAAAGAGTATTTGTATTTTTCTAGATTTTCTATAATTTTCTATAATTTAAAAATCTGATTATATATTTATTTAAATGATTTTGATATTTAGAAATTTATTTTATGCGTTAAAAATTTCTCGAATTAATTTGTTGTGTTATCGGTACTATTACATATTATATTAAATAATTTATTGTGTTATTAATATTATTATAAATTATTTCATATAATACATAGTATTATTAATTACGTGTTTTTTGTATAATTTATTGTATTATTTCTATTGTTACATATTATCTGTCGTATTAGTATAACTAGTACGTTTTACTATGTATGTAATTATCCCATAATTATTTGATTTTAAATATAAGTAAATATATTTTATTTATATATTATTCTCGTTTAATTATACAATATGGGTATATTTTAACTATTTCGTATCAACTGTTGTATTAGTACAACATGTACGTTTTTAATTGTAGATAATTATTATGTAATTGGTTTAATTTTAAAATACCCGTAATTAATTATTTTAATTATTTTAACCCTAACCCTAACCATATTATATATATATAT
>BQKN01059556.1:33314-61284 GCA_022839385.1 Asparagus kiusianus
TTTTGAGATCCTTTTCTGTGTAGTAGAATCAAGCATCAGAGTGACTCCATATTAATACATATTGTCCAAATAGTTTCGGAGGAGTGCTTGTGATGCAAATCATGTTGATTCTCCACTAAAATCCTTGTCATGCAATTTGGAGGCACAACATCGCCGTGTTTTAGTCTTAATAGAGTTTCACCTCTTATGTTTAAATATGTTTTTTCCTCTCCTTGTTTTTTGAGCAGATGCAATTTCAGACAAATTTTATGTATAGAATTACAAAGGATTCATGTCTACGGGGCAATTAAGAATGATATATTTACTTTTCTAGTATGTAGGTGTGGATTTTTCTTAAATGTATCTACTTTTGTATTATTGACTTATATTTGAATACTTTGTAAGGTGTTGAATCGGGTCATCGAGAAGGCAATCTTATTAAGGGTCAATTCAACCACAGAGAACGATCCATTTTCTTTCACCCAAATGTTAAATTCCCTGCAAGGAGGGCAACACGGTGGTTATAAGAGAGCTATGGGCAATGGTGCCACTTAGTCTTATTTGAGGGCATCCTCCATACCAGAAATCAGCACTTCTAATCAGGAGGTATATCACGACTTGGCCGATCTTAGATCTCGAGTAGCTGAGATGAACAATCTTAGGGAGGAGTTTATGTCTTAGATGCATTGGATTAATAATCATATGGTACATATGCTAATACACACACACACTCGCATACACATGTACACTGGCATACACAAATACACATACATTTAATACTCATACACATATACACATAGACATACACATGTACACTGGCATACACAAATATACATACATTTAATACTCATATACATATACACATAGACATACACATATACTTCGACTTAACACTAAGACATATACACTACATATACACTATACATTTCCATTACTTTACAGGTTAATTCTCAGAGCGCTCGTCCTGCTCCAACTCCTCCTACTAATCCACCGTCTTTTACTCGTCCTGCTCCAATTCCTTAGCCCGCTACTGATATGCAACCTTCTGCTCGTCCTGCTTCGACTACTCGTGCTTCCACTTCTAATGTTCAAGGTTAAGCTCATGGTTTATCACATGAGAATATTGCTAGGATGTTTGCGGACTTGAGTCGTTTAGGCTTGTCCTAGGAGGACATTCTTCAAGGAATTTCTTCAGTTCCTCGACTGAATGGATCAGGCCACTCTTGTTTTATTTTGGATGTTAGAGACACTTTGGATATTAGAGACAAACATAAATATATTTTGTATACGTGTATATTTTTGGAGAGGCAGAGACTTTGTCAGCTTCTTGTGTTTAGCTGATTGTATGGGTTGAATGTTTTTATTGTATATACATGTTATGTATTTTCGATTGTATTTGTGTATATATATTTTTTGATTTCATTGTGAGATATTGAGTTGTGTGAGATGTATACTAACTATAAGCAAACAGCTAAATAAAGAAGTTTAAACATTAAAAAAATCAAAATCAACTGTCCAAACTAGTTTAACCGTTTGGATAAATATTCGTCCAAACGCGTTAAATTCGTCCAAACACGTTAAATTATTTGGGAGTATATTAGTCCAAACGGTTGAAACCATTTGGTCTAAGATCACTCCAAACGGTTTCAACTGTTTGGACAGATATTAGCCCAAACAGTTTAATCCATTTGGGCTAATATCTGCCCAAACGGTTTAAACCATTTGGATTGTTTTTATCAGGTCAAACGGTTGTAACCATTTGTGCGTTTGGCCAAATGGTTTGAATTGTTGGGCAACCGTTTGAGTAGAGCCATCCCCAGTAGCTTTTGCCCAATTGGTTTTTTTGTTTGTCCAAAGGGTTATAACCGTATGAGACAGTATTTGGCCAAACGGTTGCACTCGTTTGGACTGCACTGTTTTACTAGTGAGAGGTAACATTTTAGTGGCTAACCGTCACAAATAACAAAGCAAATAATAAACAAATGTAACATTCAATTTTACTTGAACGTCATAAATAATAAATAATATAATGTTTAATAGTTTAATGTCACAAATAACAATTACGTGTAACATCTATTAGCTAAAAAACACAAGAAACATACGAGAGTAATAACATTTAATTACTAACCATCATAAATAACAAATTAATGTACATTATTAGCTAAATATCACAAACAAACTATCGTTTTATTTCTTATCAATCCTCATGCTTTGAAGCTCCTTTTTTTCTTCTCTGTTCAAATCTTCTTAACTTTTACCAACCCCTCTACACAATCCTGTTACTCTCATCTCTTCTTCCAACTTACATTCATTGAGTCTCCATTACCGTCGTCATCATGTCATCATCTCTTCTCTATCATGCTTCGAAGAACTAGCTTTTATGTAGTTATTCAATGACAAACACACCTATTAAAGATCCGTTGAGCGCGACGGAAGCCAAAAACCAAAACGTCGAGATAGAAAGTTAAACAATCCAAATATAATGGCACAAACTCAAACACAAAAGTTTAACGTGGTTTGGCAAGTTGCCTACGTCCACGGGGCAAGAAGGGGATGGGGTTTTCACTAATAGAGAAAGAGTACAAACTGAGATTACAACTCACTCGAAGGAACAAACTAATCTCACCAACAAGCTCTTAATCTCTCCAAACAACCCTAAACAAATAGCTCAAAAAATACCACTTTTCTGTGCTCCAAATATCCCCAATTTTCTTCTCCCAATTCTCTCTTCCAATTGTTCCATATATATAGAAATCCTAAAATCATAAACATACTAGGAATTCTAAACCAAAAGCCAAATCAAATTAGGAATCCTAATAACCTATTATCAAAATAGATTAGGAATCCACTATCCAACAATTCTCCACCTTGGTGAAGTTTTCCCAAAACTGAGCCGACACCAATATCAACCAAACGTCTCACTTGTTGCGTCCAGTACGAAATGAAACAAATCCACGACAACGGACTCAATCCATAACAAGTCGAGAACCCAAACGAGAATGCGAACAAACTCCAAATGTCGGTATCAACTCACCAAACCGGCTGCATCATAAATGACTGCCTACGTATCCTCTTGCCCAAGGAATCAAGCCTTCACGTAGTTCACCCAAATGGCCTCCAAAGGCCCTCAAACAAATAGAAAAGTCTACAACTCTTCCCCAATATCGCCAACGGATCTGCACCTGATAACGGCCCCAAACTGATACAAATCAAACACCTCCATCTGAGGTGAACCAATGGCCGTATCCAAATCATGTCCACCAGCTGTACCGAATCCAAAACCAATCCATCATCTACATCCGAAATCAAATGATCCCCAACATGTGTCACCTCAGCTGGAATCCCAAATGACGCAGTATGATCTGGAGTATGTGGAATAAGTTCCACCCAACGTGAAATAGCATCACCCTCCACCTGCTGCGATATCCAAATGACCTGATCAACACTCTCCACCTGCCGAGAGTCAAAAGTGACATTCCTGCTCAGAACAAAATCAGAAGCTCCCAAACGATAATCAAATGAGCCTCCGAATCCCAAAAACGCAATCAGATCAAATCTCACATCCTCGATGTGACC
The DNA here is from genome assembly GCA_022839385.1 of Asparagus kiusianus. Lineage (NCBI taxonomy): Eukaryota > Viridiplantae > Streptophyta > Magnoliopsida > Asparagales > Asparagaceae > Asparagus > Asparagus kiusianus. The sequence continues at coordinate 36,870 of BQKN01059556.1, forward strand.
AAATGCTAGGTAACCAAATATCCGACGCCGACCAAAATCTGAAGCAAGTCCACCAGATCTAATAACTCCTAATGCAGCAGTCAGTGACCTATGACTAAGATGACCCAAATATGTCGAAGCTCTAGAACCAATGCTCGACAACCAACACCAATCCTCCTCCAGAAAGGAACGACCTATCGAAACTGTCATCTCATCTCGTCGCGCTAAAGTCTCCACACCAATGAAGTGTCTCCAATTACCGTGAGCTAGGCACAAACGTAAGAAAGGACCCCTACCAAAGCTAGAACAACGAGTTACCTTTCTGCCAATACACTTCTTTCAATTGTTGTTGACTTCTAGGACTTTACACCAACGAGAACTGGTTGCGACCCAATAATGCTTAGAACAATCACCAACTACGGAAACTACAAAACGATTACCTCCCAATGATGCTTCCTTAGAAGGCCCCCAAATGCCTAAATGAACACCTCAAAAGACCACTTGAATGATAAATAGAAGTGCCAAACTCCACCTCGGTCTTCTTGCTCATACCAATGTGCTCAAATGACTTCAATATGCAGGTCAAGGGCACTTCTCAATAATCCAATGCACCGTATCAACAAACAAATAACCCAGACTCAAATCCTTCTATCTCAACCAACTATCTCAAAGCACCAACAAATGAAGAATAGATCCAAACTGATAAAGGAGAGAATTTTACCTCCAATTGAAATCCTAACAAGAGTTTCTAAACGATCTCACCCCGCACGACGACAATGAGATCCACAAATAGGAAAAATCTCACCTTACTCTCCAAACGAAGCCCTCGACGAGCCTCCAAAGCGATCTACTCCTCCAAATAGCCTAAGCGCCAACAAACCAATGCGGAACAAATGAAGAATAGATCCAAACTGAAAAAGATAGAGTCTTTACCAAAAAGATCCCACCTTTATCACCAAACGAAGCCCTAGTCGAACTTCCAAATTAATCTACTCCTCCAAATAGCCCAAGCGTAGCCCGAACTTTGATACCACTTGTTGAGCGCGACGGAAGCCAAAAACCAAAACGTCGAGATAGAAAGCTAAACAATCCAAATATAACGACACAAACTCAAACACAAAAGTTTAACGTGGTTCGGCAAGTTGCCTACGTCCACGGGCCAAGAAGGGGATGGAGTTTTCACTAATAGAGAAAGAGTACAAACTGAGATTACAACTCACTCGAAGGAACAAACTAATCTCACCAACAAGCTCTTAATCTCTCCAAACAAAACCCTAAACAAATAGCTCAGAAAATACCTCTTTTCTGTGCTCCAAATATCCCCAATTTTCTTCTCCCAATTCTCTCTTCCAATTGTTCCATATATATAAAAATACTAAAATCATAAACATACTAGGAATTCTAAACCAAAAGCCAAATCAAATTAGGAATCCTAATAACCTATTATCAAAATAGATTAGGAATCCACTATCCAACAAGATCGACATTGTCTGAGCAATTTAATACCAATAATTACTTCGAGGAATCATAAGCTTGCAAGAAGATGCATTTGTGCTAAAAAAATTATAACTGAATATTTATAAATTAAGAATGACATAAAGGAATTTTATTTCAATGGAAATCCTCGCCAACCTGATAGTACATAGTTTGCCATGTGAATAAAAAGTTTGCCATGTGAATAAACTTGCTTGGATTCTTTCAGTGCAACATTTTTATTTTTTACATGGCAAATCTTAAAGTGTGAAAGATCTGCTCCGCTCAAAGTGGCAAACTCCAACCTCTCCACCCTTCTTCTTGTCCAGTTTAACACTCTTAAGACACGTCCCCCTCTGAACCCCATCTAGCCTAGAATAAATCTTTGACCCAACCTGAGGGACCTTGAGGTTGGCAAAAGGGATCACAAGGTTACTAAAGGATTTGCGGGTACCGTAATGCTGGATCCCTTTATAATTATTTTGTTGGGTGAAAGAAAGAGAAAAAGATGACGATAGTAAAAAGGGATAAGAACGGCTCAGGAGGAGGAGGACAAGATGGCAAAAAATATATGTAAAGAGAAGAAAAATAAGTGATGAGGTGTAAAATGGTTTCAGTGAGGTAAAAGAACAATCTTTCGGGTCAAAAGGATTTTGTGCACTTTGTTGGAGCAATTAACGGCAAAACAAATAAAAGTATAATATATATGAGGGAGAGATTTAGTGGGAGAAGCAAATAAAAAACCCTTTTCTAAACTCTTGGTTACCGTAGCTAAAGTACTCAACCCCTTTCTTTTTTCTTCTTTTTTTCCTCTTAGATATAAGAATGCATGAATGCCTATTTAAAGGCTTTACAAAGTCTTTCATAATGGAATTCTAGTATGATTATAATTCCTAGAGATAACTAACTCAAATCCTTTTAGAATTAGGATTAACTTCAACATCCCTTTTTAATCTTAATTCTGTAAGACCTTCATTCCCATCATGTGCTTCAACTTGACAAATGCTTCAAACTTTAAGGGTTTCGTGAGGATGTCTGCAACTTAATCTTCAGACTTGCAATAAATAAACGCGATCTCGTTCTTCTCAATATTGTCTGGTAAAAAATGGTAACAAGTATGAATATGTTTGCTCCTTCCATTAGTGACTGGATTTTTTACCAAATCAATTGTGGACTTGTTGTCAACATAAATATTTGTAGGACCTTGAATTTGAATATGATTCTGACTTAGCACATTGCGCAATCAAATTTCTTGACAAGCACTCGACGCATCTGCTACATACTCTGCTTCATAAGTTGAGAGTGCAACAATAGACTGTTTCTTCGACGACCATGAAAATGCGGTGGTGTCAAAATTGAAAACATAGCCGGAAGTGCTTTTACGATCATCATGGTCTCCACTCCAATCACTATCAGAATAGCCTACAACATCACAATTATAAGATGATGAATAAAACAAACAATGATCATAAGTCCCCTTTTGATACTACATAATTCTCCTTGTAACTTGTAGGTAAGATTGGCAATGGGCCTCCAAATATCTGTTGATTAAACAAACTCCATAGGCTATATCTCGTCTTACGCATGTGAGATATCTCAGACTCCCAATAACTTTTTTGAAATAGGTAGGATCAACTTCTGCACCATCACATTCTCGAGATAATTTAGTACCAACCTCTATAGGAATTCTAACAGGATTGTAATTAAACATCTGAAACCTGTTCAACAACTCAGCACAATACCTCTTTTGACATATAAAAATCCCATCATCTGCTTGAACTACTTTAATACCGAGAAAATAAGACAACAAGCCAAGAGCTGTCATCTCAAATTCATGCATCATTGACTTTTTAAAATCTTTAATTATAGTAATATTATTGCCCGTAAAAATCAAGTCATCCATATAAAGGCATAATAGTAGTATATCACCAAAGGTTTTATCTTCATATATAAGGCATGCTCGGAGGGGCATTTCTGAAATCCACTTTTCTGAAAGAAAAAATCTATTCTTTTTTTCCATGCTCGCGACGCCTGGTTCAACCCGTACAATACTTTTTTTGACTTGTATACTTTATGCTCACATCCTTTCACAAATCCAGGTGGCTACTTCACGAAAACTTCTTCTTTAGGTGGTCCATTAAGAAATGCTGACTTCATGTCCATCTGATGAATATTCCAATGCTTCTGTGAAACCAGGGCAATTATTAGTCTAACAGTTTTAATGTTAGAAACATAAAAAAATACTTCTTGGTAATCATAACAAGGCATTTGCTTGTAGCCTTTTGCCACCAATCTTGCTTTATGCTACTCAACCTCACCGTTTTCTTTAATCTTTATTTTTAAAACCCACTTCACATTGATTGCTTTATGTCATTGCGGGGTATTAGTAAGCTCCCACGTGTCATTCTTCTCAATCGCCTTTATCTCTTCTTTCATTGCATTTATCCACTTAGGATCTTGAATAGCCTCTTCAAACATAACTAGCTCATAATCCGAAAACATTACAAAGCACACTATATCTCTATCTGCATCAACATTATCATCTGGAGTTACTTCATAATCTCTCAAGAGAACTGATGGTTGGCAATTTCTTCTTGTTCTTTAAACTTGTAATGGAACTTGCGAGGTTGGAGCTTCAGGAGCATTGGTTGGTGGTGCTTCTTCAGTTGTAACAGGGACACCGTCTTCAAGAATATCAAGGAGAGTACGTCATGAATTATTTTGTGCTTCTAGATCCCAATTCCAAGCTTTTTCTTCAGTAAAAATAACATCTCTGTTTACAATCACCTTCTTTGTAGTAAGATTGTAGAGTTTGTAGCCCCGGACTTGTTGCCAATAAAAACTTTCTTCTCGCCTCTGTCATCAAATTTCTTTCTTCTTTTTGCAGGAATATGAGCATAAACAATGGAGCCGAACACTTTGAGATGTCTTACACTTGGCTTATAACCAGTCCACACCTCTTCGCGAGTAAGATTATCAATGCACTTTATTGGTGACCTGTTCAACAAGTATACAATGCATGAGACTGCTTCACCCCAAAAATAATTTGGCATTTCTTTGACCTTTAGCATGCTTCTCGCCATGTCAAGTATCATCCGATTTTTTTTGTTCAACGACGCCATTATGTTGAGGTGTGTAGGAAAAAATGACATCACGCTTTGTTCCTTCTTCTGCATAATACTTATTGAATTCATTAGAAGTATATTCACCTCCTCCATCTGTTCGTAGCACCTTAATAAAGTAACCACTTTCCTTCTCAACTAGGGCTTTAAAGAACTTAAAATAATCAAAGATTTCAGATTTTTGCTGCAAAAAGTAGACCTATATTTGCCTTGTAAAATCATCAATAAAAGTTAGGAAGTATTGATTATTGCCATTGGATATAGTGTTCATAGGACCGCACACATCTGAATGAACGAGTTCAAGAGGCTTCTTTACACGCCAAGTGTTTTTAATACCAAAGGATGATATATGTTGCTTTCCAAGAATACAACCTTCACATAACTATTCAGGATGATCTACAACGGGCAAGCCTCTCATCAAATTTCTTTGTGCAAGCAACTTTAGACTGTGAAAGTTTAGATGTCCAAACATAAGATGCTACAACTATGAGTTATCTTTCATAATAGCATTGAACCAATGATAAACATAATTCTGGATGTCAACTCGAAACATACGATTATTTTTTATAGGAGCTTTAAAGATAAATACGCATCTTTTATAAAAAATTAGGAGTTGATTACCAGAGAAGCGATGATCATAACCCTTTTTAAGAAGTTGGCCTATATTGAGTAAATTGTTCTTTATATTCGGCTCATAGAATATATTCGAAATAAATTATGGTCTTCATTCTTCAGCTTGATTAGAACTCACCCTTTTCCCATCACTGGTGTAGTGTTATCATCGGCAAACTTGACTTTGGACCGCATCGACTCATTTAGGTCCACGAACAACCCCTTCTTTCTGCACATGTGAAACCATGTGTTGTAGTTTGATTATTCACCAGCTGTCGTGACTATCAATAAAGTATGGTTGTCTTCATCACCTCTTTTTTGTGCAAATTGAACTTCTTCTCCGGATTGGGAATTATCCTAGTACTTGCACTATTTTGCATAGTGACCATATCTATGACATATGAAACATTCACTGTTTGATTTATTAAAATTTCCTCTACCACACCCAAAGCCTCGACTATTTGCATCGGGAACAAATTTTATTGCAGAATCCATTATAAACGTTTATCGAATACAATAGAAAAAAGAGTGAGCTTTGTGCTTTGTAAAACTTCTCTTTACAATAAAACAAGATTAAGAGTGCCCCTAGAACCACACACAGAGGACGTTTATCATTCGTTACTTGCATGGGATCTTCTCCTGTGTCGGGGGTGTATTAGCCCGTGGACGACTGAATTACATATCTAAGTTGAATCATGAAGAAGGCTCGGGAGTCGATGCTTCGTTTTAGAAACAAGGATAGAAGTGGATATCTCAACAAGGTAAGATAAAACACTCTTCTCAAGATTAGGTTAATGCTTAGATCTCAAGGAAACGCTGATGGCTCTTGAGGATGCTTGAAAATAATAAAGGTTCTCTTTCTCTCTTGCACAGAATTCACCAAAATGCTCAAGTCTCTGCCTAATCTGCTCTTTTCTGAATTCTCTGCTCTGGTCTCATGCATGTGAGTGCTAGAGAAAATTTTATATCTCTTAAAAGTTGTAACTAAAGGTAGAAAGTCAAAAGAAAGCCCCACTAACATCCCTCATTTCTGAGACACGTTCTGTGTCTCGGAAGAAGGGGTTTTGCCAGCCAGTTTTGTAACTAGCATTCCCACCTTTAAATGCTATCTCTTCATTTATTAGCATATTTTTCATTTGTAACGGTCCTCCTATGTTCACACATGATCCCTAGCAATTATGAAGTCACGTGGATCGCACAAAAGCCAAGCAAGCTATCAACAGAAGTGTGAAACTCCCCTATAGTTTCCAAGATAGTTTCTATGTCTTGGAAACTATGGGTTGTCTCATAGTTTCTAAGACACATTCCCTGTCTTGGAAACTATGAGCAATCTTGTAGTTTCTAAGACACTTTCTGTGTCCTGGTTGAAGAAAATAGTTTGTACTACCTTCAGTATTTTGATTTTAACTCTCTCTTCTGACATTGAAATGAGGTGATTCAAGTTGTGTTAGAAATATGATAAAGAGATATATAACTTTTGTCTTTTGAGCTTCTTCAGAATCAAATTGCATCATGGATAAAATGTGTGAGACGCCATTGTTGTCTTGCAAGTGTGAAACAGTATGGACTGTCTCGGGTATTTTGGCTATAACTCACTCGTCCGATCTCAGAATGAGGTGATCCAAGATGCATTAGAAAGCTGATGAAGAGACCTACAACTTCTCATGGGAGAGACATACATGGTGTGGACAAGACACACATTGTGTTTCACTCCTTGTGTGCAAAACACAGCTTCTAGCTGAGTTGTTTCTTCGTTGATTTGTCATTTCGTGTGTTACGTTAACTCGTATGGTTCGCCGACCCGCTTCATGTATTTGTTAGCTTCTCTATGACATTGGATAATTCTCTTTGACTTGGATAATGATGTTCATCACTTTCTCTTCATCTAGAGTTACGTATGAGAATCTATAGGTAATTTTTAATGCCTACAGATACCCCCTCCAAAGTATTTCAGTCTTATTCTTTTATAGATGAGTCTGGAATACTTTGGATAAGATAGGCGCAGTCTTCAATTCTTTGACTTCGTCAGCTTTAGTCTATTCAGTCTTTTGTCGAATAGTCTAAAATTCTTCTAGCGCTAGGTTTATTGTCTGACCATTGTCAAAATCTTAAATCAAAACTAGTGTGTTAATACTTGAACTAGCTCGCATTGTTGAGTTGACGTTGAACTGATCATCTTTGTTAGGAATTTGCATCTGAATTGTGGTTGAACTCTGTGTGTGGGATTCCTAATAGGTGATTTTGGAAGATCATCACCTTTGGTGCACCTGTGTTTACATTGTGTACATCGAAGGCATGCTATAAGCGTGTCAAAGATGGGCTGGAAAACATATCGGGCGTATGCCGAAGGGATCCTTCATGTGAGTTTTGATTGTAGGACCAGCCGTAGATGCTGATACAGCTACCATCTCTGAGGTTACCGCGCGTATGAAGTCGTCATCTTCCAAAAATACGTTCAAGGATCCTTCTGAAATCAAATCTTTGGATCCACTGATTGTGAAGAATTCGGCTGGACTTGATGTTACCCCGGGTGCTCAGGTCACGAGACTAAATGATGAAGCTAGTGAGTCAGTGACTATTAAATCAAAATAGCCTTCCACAACTCATGAGGTCGATTTGGCAGTGTTATGAAGGAGGAGATTATCAAGGATTTGACTACTACCGCAGACTCCATAAAAGCTGATTTGAAGGTGGAGTTTGCACGAGTTTAAAAGAGTGAATCCGTCGTCACAAGCATAATAGGATTTTTGGCAAACCCTCAACCATTAACGGATTTGATGAGCCTTTACCGACTACCGTTTGAGTCGAGCTAGCATGTAGATTGTCTAGATCCATTCCACACGTAACGTTGTGCTAAAAGAATAAACTCTCTTAGACTTAGTGCTACGATACTGAATATGCAGGCTTCGTCATTTCTTATGAGAATAGACTACCCGGCAATGCATGTTAGGCGTAGACTTGTCTCTAATTAGAGATCGAGATAGAGTCCCCTATGCTATAAAGGCATAGATTCAGTTATTGTTAAGTTAATAATAACAACTGGTTGCATGTGTGGACTGGCTACATGTATAGACTTTTGAAATTTTTTGTATTCTCCTGGGGTAAAGACAAACTCTGTACTAGAGAGGAAGAAATTTATTTTCTATCTCCAGGTCTTCTCTTTGGGCAAAGACGAACCCAGTGCTAGAGAGGAAGAATTTTATATTCTATCTCCTACATCAGAAGAAACTAAGAGTGTGATCTCTACTCCGAGAATCTAAAAGATTTAGATAATCTTAACTGTTGAAATATTTAATTACCTAATCTGAAGGTGAATTTCTTGTTTATAGGATTGAAATTCCGACTTCGGCCCTAACTGTTTAAAGGTTTGACCAAGAAGGAATTTTGAAATAACCCTAACTATAGGAAGGTTTGATCGGCTGATGTGGGTGGAAGACTCTCGTTTATCGAAAGAAAATTTCGGTTTTGATCCTAACTATTTAAAGTTTTGAGCAAATGGGAGTTTTAGATGATCCTAACTATTTAAATATTTGATCATTCAATTTGAGTGGACCTCTCGTTCATGGAAGGGATCGAGAAGGAATTTTGACTTTGGCCCTAATTTTTTAAAGGTTTGACCAAATAGGGGTTTGAGATGATCTTATCTATTTAAAGGTTTGATCATTCAATTTGAAAGTGAACCTCTCAATCATGGAAAGAATTAAGAGAGGATTTTGAAATTGCCCCTAACTGTTTAAAGGTTTGATCAAGTGGGAGTTTGAGACAACCCTAACTGTTTAAATGTTTGATCGTTTAATTTGAAAGTTGACCTCTCATTCATGGAAGGAATCGAGAGTGGATTTTCGCTTTGGCCCTAACTGTTTAAAGGTTTGACCAAATAGAGTTTGAAACAACCTATCTGTTTAAAAGGTTTGACCAAGTAGAGTTTGAAACAACCCTAACTGTTTAAATGTTTGATTGTTCAATTTGAAAGTGGACTTCTCGTTCATGCAAACAATCGAGAGGGGATTTTGGTTTTGGCCCTAACTGTTTAAAGGTTTGATCAAATTGGGGTTTGAGAAGATCTTAACTGTTTAAAGGTTTGATCATTCAATTTGAAGGATGACCTCTCAATCATGGAAGAAATAGAGAGAAGATTTTAGCTTTGGCCCTAACAGTTTAAAGGTCTGACCAAATGGGGGTTTGAGACGATCCTAACTATTTAAAGGTTTGATCGTTTAATTTGAAAAGTGACCTCTCGTTCATAGAAGGAATCAAGAGGGATTTTGTATTTAGCCCTAACTGTTTATAGGTTTGACCATGTGGGAGTTTGAGACAACCCTAACTGTTTAAAGGTTTAATCGTTTAATTTGGAAGTGGACCTCTCGTTCATGGAAGGAATCGAGAGGGGATTTTGGTTTTGACCCTAACTATTTAAAGGTTTAACCAAATAGGGGTTTGAGACGACTCTAACTATTTAATGGTTTGATCGTTCAATTTGAAAGAGGACCTCTTGATCATGGAAGGAATCGAGAAAGGAATCGAGTGGCTAAATGGGTGTTTGAGATGACCCTAACTGTTTAAATGTTTGATCGTTCAATTTGAAAGAAGACCTCTTATTCATGGAAGGAATCGAGAGGGGATTTTAGCTTTGGCCCTAACTGTTTGAAGGTTTGCAAATGAGAGTTTGAGACGACACTAATTGTTTAAAGGTTTGGTCATTCAATTTGGAAGTGGACCTCTCATTCATGGAAGGAGTCGAGAGGGGATTTTAGCTTTGGCCCTAACTGTTTAAAGGTTTGACCAAGTGGGGTTTGAGATGACCCTAACTATTTAAATGTTTGATCGTTTAATTTGAAAGAGGACCTCTCGTTCATGGAAGGAATCGAGAGGTGATTTTGGCTTTCGTCCTAACTGTTTAAATGTTTAACTAAATCAGAGTTTGAGATGACTCTAACTATTTAAAGGTTTGATCGTTCAATTTGGAAGTGGACATCTCGTTCATGGAATGAGTCGAGAGAGGATTTTAGCCTAGGCCCTAACTATTTAAAGGTTTTACCAAGTAGGGGTTTGAGACTATCCTAACTATTTAAAAATTTGATCATTCAATTTAAAAGTGGACCTCTCGTTCATGTAAGGAATTGAGAGGGAATTTTGGTTTTGGCTCTAACTGTTTAAAGTTTTGACCAAATGGGTAGTGAGAATGAAGGTATAAATAACAGTAGGAATGTTGACTTGTACAAATCACTCAGTGAGGATTTTTGGTGTCAAGTGGCTAGGACTTAACATGAAAGGCTTTGACAATCACCATGGATTAGCAGAATAAAATTTTGGATGTCATGTCATGACTTCAATAGCGGAGTGTTAAAGGCTTAGACACAGTGAGAGTTTGAATGAATTTAACCGTGAAGACTTTTAGTAGACCCACCATTAATTAATTTGATCAGTGAGGGATTTTGTGATGAAGGATGATGAATCAATAAGAACTCCACAATTACATCTTGGGAGATTCATGAGGAAAGATTGACCATATACAGTCGTTGAATCTCATCTCAACGAAAGAATTCTCCGAAAGCCACAGTGGAAGGATTTTAATCATATTGGAAATGATTAAATAGCCACAATGGGAGGTTCTTAATCATGATTAAGAATGAATTATTCTTATGATTAGTTTTCACCTTGAATAATCAATCGGTTTTGGGTTATCCTTAAGAATACCTTGTGTAGTATTCTCTTAGAACTTCCCATTAGAATGCATTGAGGTATTTCACCCTCAGCTCTTTGGCGAACCTGAATCCAATTGTATTTAGCTACATTGTCAGTTGATCCTTAAGAATATTAAGAGTAATATTCTCCAAAAACTTCTAGTTGTTGGAAATAAGGGAAGTAGTTTATTCTCGTATACCTATCGGAGGAAGTCGGGTTATCCTTAAGAATATTATGTGTAATATTTTCCAAGAACTTCCCGTTAACGATAAGAAACAGTTTAGCCTCATATATTAGTTGGAGGTAATGGAGAAGTAATTTATACTCGTATACTCTTTGGAGTTATATGGTCCTCATTTGGCTTATTTCACTGTTATGATGTCGGCATCAATCAATGCTTGGATTGTGTTTTTGAGAACATAGCAAGCCTTAGTGGAATGAAGAGCCCTCCTAAGGTATGCACAGTATTTTAGGTCTGAACTCTTGTTGGCTTCCTCCTGATTTTTAATAGATGGCGGTTCAATTTTGTTGTTGTTTAGGAGATACTTAAAGATGGTTAGAATATCATCGTCCTTGAAGGAGTATCATTGCGTTTGAGGAGACTGTTGTGGTGATTGTTGCCATAATTGTTGCTGTAATGTTTGATTAACGTGAATTGTAGTTGCAGGTGCTGTCGGTTAGCCTCTCTCAGCCTTCTTTCTTCTGAGGAAGTGTTCGTCCTTTTCACTGTATAGTTTTAACTCTTTCCAGGTTTTGGATGGCATGACCCCTAGGACATTAATAGAGAGATTGTTATAGCATGTATGCAAGATAAACTCTTCTGTGATAGGATCTCTGTAATTCATTTCCTTGTTACGAAAGCATTTGACAAAGCTGTGAACTGATTCCCCGTCCTTCTTCTTCTCTTCCAAAAGAGTCCTAATTGACACTTCAGTGTCATCATTGAAGAAATATATGATAAACATGCTCTCCATATCGTCCTAACAGTTGATACTCCCCGTCTTGAGACGATGGTACCAATCAAAGGTGGATCCACGAAGAGTGCTAACGAATGATCGAACGTTCAAAGGTCGTTTCTAGAGATTATACCCAAGTGAGATTTGAAATAGATCAAGTGTTGGGTTGGTGAGCTTTTCCCATCAAATGGTATGAAGTTAATTAAATTGAACTTCGTTGGATACAGGATTGATTCCCACTCTCTCGGATATGGGCAAGAAATGTCGGTCTTCTTTACCTTGTGAGCATACATCAAAGCATTGACTTTTCTTTCAAGGTCTCTCACCTTCTTATCCTCACCTTCATCTTTCTTCGGGTGATTCTGAGAAGGTGTAGGAGGTTTTGTCGGACCACCCTCGGCGTTAGAAGAAATGGCCTCATCCATATCTGAGTCGTTATCAACCATATTTGTTTGAACGGGCATGGTATTGCGACGGCTGGACTCAGCTCGTTGACTCAACTCATATTGCTAATGAGGTTGTAGGGCATGTAATTCTCTCATTTTCTGCATACTCAACTCCATTTTCATTTTTATTTCAGCTCTAATTTTTCTTGTTGCTTAGCTAAAGCTTCTTGAAGCATTTGAGCTAACTGATCAAGCGTAATTGTGAATGCCTCCTTGGCTTGTCCTATACTAGACGTTGTATCATCAGATGCAACCACGAAACAAGTATATGAGGCATCATCATCTGAAGACAGCCCTTCGTGCATTCTCCTGTAATCTCTGTGTCTAGTTGCCCTTAGCTGTAGCCGTGACATTCTTTGTGAGAGCCTCTGATCAACTCTTCCTCCTGGAGAAAAGTCGGGGACAGAGTTTGTCGAATGCCGCTTTCCTCTATCTGCCATATTGATTATGACTTCTGAGAATTCACCATCTTGGATGACGGCTTTTCTTGCAGAAATGTCTTAGCTTGGGCCTTGACGCTTCAGTGGAGAGTCTCTCAAATACTGAGACCCTTTGTGAAGTGGTCTTGGAGCAACTATATTCAGATAATACTACCCTGATTAGCCTCGCACATGAATAATGAGGACTATTTTCTCGAACACTCATCTTTCGAGACCTTTTCACACACCTAGCCTGATAGTACAACTCACCAGTATGGTGGCTAGAGCACCCTATCTTCTGCTGGCGTGGTTGGGCATTGTTGGTATTCTCAGGAGTTGCATGTTTAAAACCACACCTTTTGGAATATGGACTCTCAACGGGCTCTTGAGCTTCGATACGCACCTCCAAGCGAGTAGTTATAGGATCTTTCCTAATAAAGGATGACTTTGACTTGATTGGAGGACGTGTACGACCCCCAGTCTGAAGAGTCACCGGACCCAAGCGTTTTTTAACTGAAGATTTGCTTTGATCTTCGTGCAGAGAATTAAGATGATCCACCATCATGATTTTAAACTTTGAAAGGTCAAGATTGACCCAAGGCCTCACTGGTGGCATGGTAGAAGATGGACTAGGAATGGACGTTGACGGAAGCGAAGAAATGACTGCGGAGACTCACTTTTGGGTGAGACAGAGAAGTATGTCTCGGCCTTGGGCGAGACAGCATTTGGTGTCTCGGTTGAAGGAGTAGACGAGACGACATTTGGTTCGGTTGAATGAGTAGGAGAGACAGCATTTGGTGTCTGGGTTGAAGGAGACAGTTCCTGCTCTCTCCGAACTTGGTTTTTGCACAAATTTTAGATTTCGGGACCCAAACTTTGCGGGATTTTGGCAGTTCTTCAATCACTGTTTTCCTCTTTTGTGCTTTTTGCACAAGATCGTGAGTGTATGTGGCACGTGCGCTATGCTTTTGGATGTGTTCCTTCAGTGTTGAACGAGCCTTTTTGACACGGACTCAATCATTAGTTGATGGTTTGGAGGAAATGTCTGTATCTTGCTGTTAAGGTGGCTGGATCACTCGACACTTCCTTGACGCTAGATCCATATAGTAGCACACTTCGTCAACCTTCTCCAAGACCTTAGTGAGCTGACGTGCGACACATTGGCGTTGCGCAAAATTTTGTTGAACAATTCTTTGGTTGGGGAGGAATCATCGTGAGTAGAGCTTTTGGAAATGTTAATCATCAGGATAACATTGCGAGGGAAAGCCTCAGCAACGGTGGGATGAGAGTCGTCACCCCGAGCCTTCTTTGGCATGTAAACCTTCTATGATATCTTCTTGCACTTGTGGTGCGAGGAGGAAGAGAGGTACTCCTCAAACTTGGCTTGGTCAAACTCATACTTGACCGTAAACTCAACCAGGATCTTGATCGGTTGTGACACAATGGTCTCAGCAGCGAGACCGTTGGCTCCCACTGTGGTCGCTAGCGTGTTTGCGTCGAGAAAAATTTTTATTGCATAATCCATTACAAAGTTTATCGATTACAATAGAAGCAAAAGAGTGAGATTTGTGATTTGTGAAACTTCTCTTTACAATAAAACAAGATTAAAAGTACTCCCTAGAAACACACACAGAGGATGTTTATTGTTCGCTTCTTGCGTGAGATCTTTGCCTTTGTCGGGGTACGTTAGCCCATGGACGACCGAATCACAGATCCAAGTTGAATCGTGAAGAAGGCTCAGGAGTTGATGTTTTATTTTAGAAATAAGAATATAAGTGGATATCTCAACAATGTAACATAAAACACTCTTCTCAAGATCAAGTTAAAGCTTAGATCTCGAGGAAACGCTGATGGCTCTTGAGGATGATTGAAAACAATGAAGGCTCTCTTTCTTTCTTGCTCGGAATTCGCCAAAATGGTCAAGTCTCTGCCTAATCTGCTCTTTTCTGCTTTCTCTACTTTGGTCCTCGTGCATATGGGTGCTAGAGAAGTATTTATAGCTCCTAGAAGCTGTAACTGAAGGTAGAAAGTCAAAACAAAGCCCCACTAACATCCCCTATTTCCGAGACACGTTCTGTGTCTTAGAAGAAGGGGTTCTGCCAGCTAGTTTTATAACTGACATTCCTACCTTTAAATGCCATTATCTCTTCAGTTATGAGCGGGCTTTTCGTTTGTAACGGTCCTCCCACTTTCACACACAATCCCCAGTAGTTATGAAGCCACGTGGATCACACAAAACCCAAGAAAACCATCAACGGAAGTGTGAAACTCCCCCATAGCTTCTGAGATAGTTTCCGTGTCTCGAAAACTATGGGTTGTCTCATAGTTTTCGAGATACATTTCCTGTCTCAGAAACTATGAGCAATCTTATAGTTTCCTAGACACTTTTCGTGTATCGGTTGAAGAAAACAGTTTGTACTACCTTCGATATTTTGACTCTAACTCTCTAGTCCGATCTCAGAATGAGGTGATTTAAGATGCATTTGAAAGCTGACAAAGAGACATATAACTTTTTCTTTTGATATTCTTCATAGTTAAATCTCATCATGGCTAAAATGTGAGAGACACCATTGGTGTCTCGCAAGTGCGAAACAACCTGGACTGTCTCGGGTATTTTGGCTCTAACTCTCTCGTTCGATCTCGGAATAAGGTGATTCAAGATGTGTTGGAAAGCTGACAAAGAGACTTACAACTTTCCATAGGAGAGACAAACATAGTGTGGGAAAGACACACATGGTGTTTCTCCCCTTGTGGGCGAAACACAGCTCCTGGCTGAGTTGTTTTTTCGTTGTTTTGCCGTTTCACGTGTTATGTTGACTCGTACGGTTCGCCGACTCACTTCATGCACCTGTTAGCTTCTCTATAGAATTGGATAATCCTATTTGACTCAAATAATGACAATATCGCTTTTTCTTCATCTAGAGCTGCGTGTGGGAACCTATAGGTAATTTTTAATGCCTACATCAACATTGACCTCGACCTTAATAATTTGAATTTAATTGATAATTGCTTCTCTGATTCTCTTCATCTCTTTGATTGTTGTTATAATTGCATGTCCTTGATTATTATAGTATCCCTATCCTTAGTTGTTGTAGTTCTCGTATCCTCGTCTTCTACCACAGGAATTTCCTCCTCACTTGTCTCTTTCGTACTGCGCTTCTTTGTTATTTTTTTTATAAAAAATTGACTTTGAAAAGCTTTCTCAAGGGGCTTCTCAGTTGACCTCTCGTTCATGTGTTGCTCGTGAATTTGTACGATACCCATTAACTCATCAACTATCATCTTGGACAAATCCATCGATTCTTCGATTGCCACCACGATATGATTAAATTTTACTGTAAGAGATCATAATATCATCTCCATAATTTCTAAATCTGTAACCTTCTCCCCGTTGATTTTTATTTGATTTGTCAAAGCAAGTACTCGAGTCATGTAATCAGCAACACTTTTAGCGGGTTCCATCTGCAAAATTTCTAATTAACATCTCAATATTTGAAGCCTAACTTTTTTCACCTTCTCAACGCTATGGTATGATGTCTCCAAAATATTCCATGTTTGTTTTGGTGTAGTTGCTCTGTCGATCTTCTCAAAAACTGAATCATTCACTCCTTGATGCACTAGTAGAAAAGCGTGTATTCTAGACGGAATATACTAGACGGAATTTTTTCCGTCTAGAATGTATTAAACTAGACGGAAATTTTCCGTCTAGAATATTCCGTCTAGAATAAAACATTCTAGACGGAAAATTCCGTCTAGAATAGTATCCTAGACGGTTTTTTTTATTTTTTATTTTTTTTAAAATAACCAGGTATTCTAGACGGAAATTTCCGTCTAGAATACATCCTAGACGGAAATTTCCGTCTAGGATAACTGATCATTTAAAAAAAAAATCTGTCAAAACCCCGCCCTTCTTTCCCCCCCAAATAGGAATTTTCATCCCTAATAAAATCTAAATTTTCAGGAACTGGGCGCCTCATCCCCCCAAATCTCCTCCCTCCACCGCCTCCCCCTCCTCTCCCTCTCCCTCCTCTCCCTCTCCCTCCTCAACCTCACCCCATGGCCAACTCTGAGTCCCTCATGGCCACAGAATCCCAACTCCAAAACCCTAACCCTAACCCCAAACCCCAATTGCCCTCTCGCCCCCCGCCACCCACGGCCGCGTCCTCAACCGCCCTCTTGACGCCGCTGGTGACGTCCGCCGCCACTACGACTTCCTCCGCGAGCCTCGTGTCTTTCGAGAACGCGACCGCTGTCGCCGCCGCCCCCCTCTTCTCCTTTCCCCGGCCCTCGACTTCTTCTTCGCCGTCGGGGTGGTCGGCGCTCGGGGGCGATGGGCAGGAGGCGCACAGGAGGAAGCGGACGATAGAGTTGAAGGCGAGGAAGAGGAGGACGGCGCAGAAGAGGATGGAGATGATGACGAGGGCGTTGCTCTTGAAGTCCCATGCGCTCGCGTAGGGACTCAGCTGCTGCTTCTCCTCGCCGCTATCGTTTCGTTTGGAGACGTCATCGTCGATCGTCGATCGAGAACCCCGACGCAGGAGGGGGAGGCCCAGGAGAATAAATACTCATGTTTGGAAGAAAGAGTAAGCTTGGGCCTCAACCCAAATTAACTTCTGTCGAACACACAAAATTACTTGGACCCAGCATATCATCATGAGGCCACCCATAAAGTTTTCTTTTCTTGGCGAACTCCAACTTAAAGATGGAACTATTTGTTACAATAGTTGCATTAAAAAAAACCCACAAGTAGGCAACATCTACACTACACTTTGCTCTCCAGACAACCAAAAATACAGAAACTAATTTCTCTAAGAAGTCGTTAACACCTATACAGAATTATTTGTGCATGAATATATGATTTACGTATTTCTATTTGCCATTCTTTATGGCCTCGTTTCGTGTCATGACTTCTTAGAGAAATCGGTTTCTGGTTATCATGTTTTTTCTTGATTATTTGGACAATGGGGTTAGGACGTAGAAGTTAACAATTCTCATGTATGGTTTTTGGGGTGAAATAAGTCAAGATCGACATGAGAAGAAATCACCTTTTTTGAAATAATATATCTAATCCTAAGAGATTGGAAACATTTTATTTGTTCCATAAAAAATAAGCTTTTTAGGGGTTTCCAAGGTAACCGCACCACATACACCTCTACACCTAAAAAAGAACTTATAGAGGGCAGAGGATGAAAATGCGACATTATTCTGTTAAATTTAAATCATCACAATGTTATAACAAGTTAAAAATATCAATGCAAACTAACTACTGAATTGGTAAAACCATAAAAGTCGATGGTAGTTATCTGATAATAACATTATTTCATACAGTAGTTTATTGACCTATCTGAAACTTCATGGTAGTTTATAAACATAATGAAGTTCATGATATTTAATTCATGGATGTTCTTTTGATAATATCTAGCATTTTTTTAACTGATCCTAAGTTGATGATATTCGTCTCGGGTTTTCTGCATTCAAATACCCCAAAGTTTCACCCTTTTCATGTAGATCCTCTAACAAATTGATTCCCCATAGTGCAAAAAGAATGAAGTTAATTTTGTTCAAAAGCTTCAACATAGAAAAGTTATGAGTTTGGGGAGATTAAGGCACAAAGTTAGCGCATGAGAGCATCAGTTTTGTCAAATTAACATCAATTTGGAAACTTTTTGTTATCAAATGGCCAAAATTTGAACTTTGGAATCAGAGTTTAAAAAAAAGGATTGAAACTTTGGTATTAGAGTGCAGATAAACTATGCTTTTCACCAAGGAAGCTAGTTTACAGTACTCGTATCCAAAACCCTAAAGAGAGCAAAATAATCGGTTTCACCTGAAGTTGAGAAACTGGCCAAAACTTCTTTTGTAATTAAAACGATAAAAAAATGACGTGAAAAGTATCTTTTAGAATTTAGGAGGGTCATCCTAAGAATGACGAAACCGAAGGGGGTTTTGTGAAATTTACTCAACTTATAACTTTTCATTCACATTGGTATATATGCAATTGATTTGGAACATGTACAATAAGGGAATGCAATTAAGAGTGAGTGGAGTTTATGACACATACAAAAGTATCTTAGCTTGCTCTATGCTTTATAAATTGAAGAGAATAGATAAAGTCTAAACCACGGTAGAGGAGATAATGGAGAAGGAGAAACTACAGCAACAAAGACTTTTATTAGCAATATTGAGGTGCATTGATCCCGGCCGGTGGTAAATGGAAGAATCAACTGCCCATTTTGCTCTTTTAATAAAAACATTGTTTATTTTGCCCATTTTGCTCTTTTTATCTCCTTCTCCTTTCATGGCTTCTCATCATATTATTGCAATGTTATTTTTCAAGATGATTCTTGGGTATATATACTGAAGGATGTTGATAGCTAATTCTGGATTTGATAGTGGAATTAATTAGATTCTGATTTGATTCTGATTCTAATTTTTATTTTGTTCGTTTTGGGGGTTTGGGTTCTGAAGATTAATGAGTTCTATCAGTCGAGAAAGAGCCAGAGGAATCTGAAAGTGGTGGTGATGGGCAACAAAGTGCTCTTGTATGGGGGAGGAGCAAGCTTGACCAGCGTTAAGGAGAAGACTAATACTTGATTTTTCAAGATGATTCTTGGGTATATATACTGAAGGATGTTGATAGCTAATTCCGGATTTTTATTTTTGATTTTGATTACATGTGTAGCATATTGTTATATAGTGCTTGTTTTTACTCTTTTTTTTTCACTTGCTGTAAGATTTTGTTTGAAGACAACCGGTTATGTATTCTGTAGAGAGTCGAGATATTTGAAACTAAGGTGTGAATTGAATGCACTTGTTGCAGTTGGGATGAGTTGTTAGATTCTCTTTGAATGAATAGAAATATAGTGAAAATTGGTGATTAACCTCTGTTGAATGTATTATTTGATATTGGAATTAATTAGATTGTATTGGATATGAATATAATTTTTTGTTGTTCAATATTGTGTATATACACTCAAAGTAGATTCTGCAAAAAAAAAAACTATTGTAGCAAAATATCATAGACGGAAATTCCGTCTAGGATGCTTAAATTCCGTCTAGAATACTTTTTAAAAATTAAAAAAATTTAAAAAAATAAAAAATTAAATTCCGTCTAGAATACTTATTCTAGACGGAAATTTCCGTCTAGAATACTTATTCTAGACGGAATTATTTTCCGTCTAGGATGAATTATTCTAGACGGAAATTCCGTCTATAATAATCCGTCTAGGATGTATTCTAGACGGTTTTTAATTCCGTCTAGAATATTCCGTCTAGGATGTATTCTAGACGGAATTTCCGTCTAGAATACTGTATCCTGGACGGAAACATTCCAGACGGCTATTCTAGACGGAATTCCGTCTAGGATATGTATCCTAGACGGAATTCTGGGTATCCTAGACGGAATTTTCCGTCTAGGATGCCTCATTTTTTAGCAGTGATGGATGTAGAATAATGTCTTTCGATCCTTCTTCTTGATCTCACCGTGGGCATTCTTCTCGGCTTCACTTGAACTATCTGTGAGATCAACAACTCCGTTCTCTACGACACCCAACATATCTTGATATTCAAACAACACTTTTATCTGCACTCTCCATCGGTGATAATTCTTCCCATCCAATATAGGAATAGAAGGCGATGTCATCCTATTTAGATTGTTCATGGCGTTGATACCACTGTTGGACAATCAACAGCAAAGCAAATAGAAGTATAATATATATGATGATAGATTTAGCGGGAGAAGCAAATAAAAAAATCTTCTGAACTCTTTGTTACTGTAGCTACAGTACTCATCCCCTTTCTTTTTTCTTCTTTTTTTTCTCTTAAGTACAAGAATGTATGAATGCCTATTTAAAGGCTTTACAAAGTGTTTCATAATAGAATTCTAGTATGACTATAATTCCTAGGGATAACTAACTCAAACCCTTTTGGAATTAGTATTAACTTCAACACAGTTGTCTTTTTCTTGGGGAGGTGGATGACCAACTTTTTGACTTGAGGGCGCCACAAGCAATTTTCCTTCAAAGATATTTGCACCCCCTAGTTAAATTTTAGTCTATTTTTAGTTGGGTTTATAACACATCTATTAAGAATGTATTTGATTTGTAAAATTATAATATAGTTTGTGAATAAATAGATGGCGGTCGTCTATCCCTGAAGAAAGTTAATCATGATCCGTGACTGTAGGGGCGTGTACTTAATTATAAGGTTAATTCATGCCTCTAACGTAGGTGTGTCCATCCGGGCCGGCCCGGGAAACCAGGCCCGGGCCGAGCAAAACCGAAGCTCGGACCCTGGCCGGGTTCGGGCCTTGGCCCGGGCCTGAGCGGGCCGGGCCCTGGGTTGCTCGGTTTTTTCCCATTTTTATTTTTTAAAATTTTTTAAAAAATAATAAATTATAAAATATACATAAAAATTGTAGAAAATGATATAAATTTTTTTAATAACTTGAAATGACATAAATTACAAGTATAAAAAATTATAAAAATAAAAGATGATAAAAATAATTTGTTTATTAATAATCAGTAAATCCTTTACAATTATAAATTTATTTTAAAATTCGTCACATCACAATAGATGAGTAAATCCCAACTAAATTGGCACCAACTCACCTATATCACTATCATTTGTAACTTTTTTCAAAATAATTCATTACAAATTTAAATCTAAGAAATAAAAATTATAATTTGATGAATATTATCTAATCTTTATATCTATCTGCTAGTCTCAACTCTTTAAATTTATCTTCAATTATAGCAATCCGATCGATGCCTTGTGTTCGCTTCTCGTACCTCCACCAATCTTATAAGCACATCATTGCTTGTACAGTATACGGATCTTTAACTATGTCCTGTGGTCGTCGATCAAACATCCTGCTGTGCTGAAGGCAGATTTCGAAGCTACCGTCAAAACCTGCACTTATAGTAAGTCACGAACCATGGTGGAAAGTATAGGATATAAAACTGATCGATATACTCTCCACCATTGCAATATATCTAAAGCGTTTCCTTGACATTTAACTAAGGAAGCAAAAAAAATATTCATCTAATTCAGAACCCTCTAATCCTGAACCAATTCCAGATCCACCAGTTAGTTCAACTATCATTGCATACCTATCAAAACTTACACTTTTATCTCGACCTGTGCTCAAAGTCGAAGGCGCTGAAGCTGTAGACTGTTGTGCAGGTACACCATGTCTAGCTGCATACTCATCATATAATGTTTGAAAATAATTTCTAATAGATAAATGATGAGAATTAGCAGTAAGGGTGGAACCATCATCTAAGTCTATAATCTGTCCACAATACAATGACTGTAACAAACTTCGAAGACCAATATCCTTCAAACATGGATCAATAAGAATCCCCAAACCAAAAATATGAGGAATATGTCTAAAATACTTATTAAATTTGCTCTTCATTTGAAAAATTATATTTCCAAAAATATCATCCATACGATATTTAGCAATATTCTTTTGAATATTTAAAATTTGTAAAACAACAAAGTAATAGTTGGATAATAACAACCAGATAATAACATAGTAGCATCATAAAAAACTTGTAACATCTCATTAGTTTACATATAATTGTCTATTCATTTTTACTTATTCCATAAGTGCTACCAGAGCTAGAACTAGAAGCATAAAAATTTATAAATTATTTATAATTTCTTTATATTACCTTGAAGATTCTGGCCAGAATCATTTATAAAAAACTTGTAACAAAGGCCAGAATCATTTATAAAATTTATTGCATATGTGGAATTCCACCTATGGTTAACATATTTTGGAATTAGTTTAGGCTTATAATCTTTTCTTTTACAACATTGTTTTCATCTTTTAATTCTCATTTCAGAAGCATTATGCATATTAGTAACTGTTCTAACATTTTCTATCATGGGTTTAATTTCAAAAAATATACTTTGAACAATTAAATTTAAAATATGGTAGATACATCTAACATGAAAAAGGTCACTATGACATGGCAATGACAGAGTTGTTTTAATAAAATCAACAGCTACATTGTTATTACTTGCATTATCTAGTAAAAGAAAAAATATTCTTTGATTAATTTCTAGTTTTATAAGTTCTTCAATATTAAATTTATAATATTAAAACCAGTGTGTGACTCTTCAATAGTAATAAAAAAACAACACTTTTAAACATTTGCCAACTTTCATCAATCCAGTGTGCTGTGATACATAAATATCCAGTTTGTACTCTAGATGTCCAAATATCAGAAGTTAAAGAAAATTTACAATTTAAATTTTTAAAATAAGAAATTATTGTTCCTTGTTCCTCCTGATAATATTTTAAAATATCACGTTGACAGGTTTGACGAGAAAATTTTGTAAATGCAAGATAAAAACCATCTCTAAACAAATCTTCAAATTCATCATCTTCTACTAATTTAAAAGGTAGATTTTTAAGAACAATAAACCTGATTACGCATTTTCTAGCTCGGGCAGCATCATAATTCCAACTACCGAGTGTACCAGAAGAGGAGGATTGAGAAATCATAGACTGCCGGATATCACCTTGAAGATTCTGGCCTTTGTTGTGTTTTTCTATATGGCGATTGAGATGGTCGGTGCCGCTCTTATGATGAACTTGGAAAGCCTGGCCGCACAATGCACATTTTACCTTCTGGGAGATGATCCTACCGTGTTCATCTTTGGTGATGTCTATCTTTTCAAAAAAAATTCACACATCGGATCTCGGCCTTTTAGGAGCTCTTGGTGCAGTAGAGTCATCACCACCCGATTCAGGATTAACACCAGTAGGAGGAGGAGTAGTTGTTGTAGGAGGACTCATTTCTGGATCGGTAGGAGATATGTGTTGCTCTTCATAATCAGATCCAGAAGCCATTTGATAGAAGTATTAGAAAATATAAGAGAGTATAATATTGTATAAGAGAGTATTAGAGAGAAGTAGAAGAGTTTTGGTGTGAGGAGAAGAAGTGAAAACCCCCTCTATTTATAGAGGCAGCCCCTAGGCAAATGACCAAAAAAACCTCATATTCTAGTCGTTTTTTGACCGTTTTAAGAGGCAAATCGGTCAAATGGCCAAACATGACCGTTTGGCCGGCCCGGCCCGGCCCGGCCCGGTCAAAACGGTCAGCTTTTTGATCGTTTTGACGGCCAACGGTCACAAATTGTGACCGCTAGCGCAGGGCCGGGCCGGGCCTAGCCCGGTCATTTCTTCGCCAACGGTCACAAATTGTGACCGTTGGCGCCGGGCAGTCCAGCCCGGCCCAGCTCGGTTTTTTCATCAACAGTCACCCTCGGCTGACCGTTGTTGCCTGGGAGGGGCCCGGCCCGACGCTGGACCCGGCACTGTTCCGACACGGCCAGGTTTCGGAGCGGGCGACTTTGCGCCTACCCGGGCCCGGGCCTGGACCCGGGTTTGACCCGGGTTTCCGGGCCAACCGCGGGCCTGGGCTGGGTTCCGACCCGGGTTGCGGGCTTTTTGGGCACCCCTACCCTAGCATATGATACTTTACAGTGCATATCATGAATAGTTGGTTATAAGCAATTGATTTGATTTCTACGAACTAGTCTTGGTTTTTCATTTTTATTTCCAAACTAAAATGATTTTTCATATAATTGTATTGACAAAAAAAAAAATCTCCGAACGGTTTTACCAAAATTTATGGGGG
This sequence comes from Asparagus kiusianus, assembly GCA_022839385.1. NCBI lineage: Eukaryota > Viridiplantae > Streptophyta > Magnoliopsida > Asparagales > Asparagaceae > Asparagus > Asparagus kiusianus. The sequence goes on from BQKN01059556.1 coordinate 61,216, forward strand.
GGGCAAACATGACCGTTTGGCCGGCCCGGCCCGGCCCGGCCCGGGCAAGACGGTCAGCGGGGGGGGGGG
>BQKN01059556.1:69502-81130 GCA_022839385.1 Asparagus kiusianus
TTAACATAGGGGATTTCTATAGTTAACCAACACACTAAGCCTGTGTTAGTGTGTTCTAATTTTGTGTGTGTGTGTGTGTATATGATCAAGGCTTGTACAAAAATTCTAAGTAAAGAAAATGTAAAATACATTATCTCATTTGTTCTTCATTTTTTTTACTTCATAATACCTTGAAAACATCTTGTACTTGTTCATATTCTGATATTGAAATCTGCATATAAAAGTTAGTGCACACACACTATATAAATTGTTATCATCAAAATACTATCATGGAGATATGATACTCAATAGAACTCTGTGTTTTAAGTCCACGAACTCTATATTTTTGATTCTGTAATGTAGAGGCGAGCCTTAGGCGGGCTTAGGGAGCTTCAGGCTAAGTCCAATGTTCAAGCAAAATCCAGTCTTACAGACGGACTTCAGAACATAACTTTCTGCGAAGAACAGGTCATAACATTCAAACCGTAAGTCGGAATTAGACAAATTATATATAAAAATCGGCTATCTCGACGAGACGGAGCCGACCAAACCTACCCCATAGGGTTCGGTTTGCTCCGTCAATTTTGCCAAATTCCTTACGGTTTGAGAGATATCTGCATTTTGGTTTGAAGAGACCGTCGATTTGTAGTCTCTTTTGCTAGAACGTTGCAAAGATCGTCATCTTGTAATCTTCGTCTTGGCTCCTTGAAAATGTGAGAGTCGTCAGATTGTAACTCCCGATGTTGATTGTGAAGGCTGATGATTAGAGCTTTCATCAGTTGTTACGAAGGTCGTCAGATTGTAACTTTCATCGATCCACATGAAAGTCTTCAAATTATAGTCTTCTGGAAGCCGTCAAATTGTAACTTCCATCATTGGTGTTTGATGGGAATTAGCTATCCGTAGTGATTTTTAGACAACCTACAACTGATTACCGTTTGAGTCGGGCTTGCATGCAGATTGTTTAAGTCCGTTCCGCATGTGACTTTATGCTAAGAGAGTTAACTCTCTTAGTACTACGATATTAAATACGTAGACGTCGTCTTTCTTACGGGAATAGACTACCTGGCAACGCGTGTTAGGCGCTGACTTATTCCTATTTAGGCTTTGGGATAAAATTCCCTGACTGAAATTCTGGTGTCTTCTTCAATCGGTGAAAGACTAAACAGGCAACGCGTGTTAGGCATTTACTTACCCTACTTAGGATTCAGGATAAAATTCTCCGCGCGTATGAAGCATGGATTTTGGTATTATTAATAACAACCTGCCACAATGTTGAATATGTGGGCTTTTGTCCTTGTTACGGTCAAGGACTAACCGGCAATGCGTGTTAGGCGCTGACTTATCCCTACTTAGGCTTCGGATAAAATTCCCCAGACTAGAATTCTGGTGTATTTTTTAATCGGTGAAAGACTAAACCAGCAATGCGTGTTAGGTATTGACTTATCCCTACTTAGGATTCGGGATAAAATTCCCTGTGCGTGTGAAGCACGGATTTTGGTGTTATTAATAACAACTTGTCACAATGTCGAATATGTGGGCTTTTGTCCTTTTTACGGTCAAGGACTAACCGGCAACGCGTGTTAGCCGCTGACTTATCCCTACATAGGTTTCGGGATAAAATTCCCCACACTGGAATTCTGGTATCTTTTTCAATCGGTAAAAGACTAAATAGGCAACGCGTGTTAGGCGTTGACTTATCCCTACTTAGGATTCGGGATAAAATTCCCCACGCGTGTAAGGCACGGATTATAGTGTTATTAATAACAACCTGTCACAATGTCGAATATGTGGGCTTTTGTTCTTTTTATGGTCAAGGACTAACTGACAACGCGTGTTAGGCGCTGACTTATCCCTACTTAGGCTTCGGAATAAAATTTCCCGTGCATGAAGTACACGGATTTGGAGTTGAGAATAAGCGGTGCCTTCTCTTGAGGCAAAGACGAACCTAGAATGGGAGGGAAGAAATTTATATTCTATATCCCAAAACTGAAGAGGAAGAATTTTATATTCTTTTTAGTTGCAAAGGAGACTCGAAGTGGGATCTCCACCTTAAGAATCCGATAAGGTGAAACTAGAAGTGGGATCTCCACTCCAAGAATCGGAAAGATTTAGATAACCCTCACTTTTCTAGGATTGGTTACCTGATTCGAAAATGAAATTCCGATTCCAGTCCTAACTTTTATAGGTTTTACCGAAGGGGAAAGAGTGAAAGCCTTTCGTTCACCGAAATAGAATTCTGATTTTAGCCCTAACTATCTACAGGTTTGACCGAGCGGGGATTTGAGACAATCCTAACTTTTATAGGTTTGATCGCTCAATTTGTGGACCTCTCGTTCATTGAAGGAATTGAGAGAGGATTTTGGTTGTGGTCCTAACTATAGGAAGGTTTGACCAAGTGAACAGTAAGAGTGAGAATACAAATAATAGTGGGAGTGTTGATTCGTACAAATCACTCAAAGTGGGTTCCTAGTGTTAAGTGACAAAATACTTAACACGGAGGAGTTTGATAATTGTCAATAAACAGAAGATTAAAATCTCGAATACTATGTCTAGACTCTCACAATAGGAGTGTTGTGTGCACAGACGTAGCGGTAGTTTGAGTGGGAGCTTAGTGTTTATCACTTTTCTTGTAATGATCAGGTTATCCCTAAGAATATTACATTGAACATTCTTCGGGGAAATCCCGTTACATGAATCATCTACCCCCAGCTTTTTTTGTGAAACTAGGTTTATCATTGTATTCAGTTGAATGACCGGGTTATCCTTAAGAATACCAGGCATGGCACTCTCCAGGAACTTCCCGTGAAAGAAAGGAAACAGTTTAAACTCATATATCGGTTGGAGTTTTGAGGAGCAGTTTATACTTGTATACTCTTCGGAGTGTGAAGGAGAAGTTTATACTCTTATTCTTTTCGGAGTGTTCATTCGACTTAATTGAGCGTTATGATGCCGGCTTCAATCAAAGTTTGGATGCTATTTTTAAGAGTAAAACAATCATTGGTGGGATGAAGGATCCTCCTGTGATACACACAATACTTTGGATCCGAGATATTATCAACTTCCTCCTGATTTGTGATAGGTGGCAGCTTGATCTTGTTGTTTTCTAGGAGAGATTCAAAAATAGCTGGAACATCTTCATCCTTGAATGAATACTCTTTTGGAGTCTCAGACCCGAAGTTTTCTGCTATCTTCGGGGTTGCTGTTATGATGTCTGATTAATATCAACAGCAGCTGTAGGGGCCTTCCCTTTACCATGAGAGACGAAGCTTGAGTTCAGAGAGTTAGCTGCTGGTTGGCTTCTCTCGGTTTTCTTCCTTCTGAGGAAGCATTAGGCCTGCTCTCCGTGCGTCATCAACTCTTTCCATGTGTTGGATGGTGCGACTCCCATAACTTCCAATATCTTAATAGATAGATTGTTATGACATGTTTGGAGGATGAAGTCCTCCGTGATCGGATCTCGACAGTTCATCGCCTTATTCCAAAAACGTTTGATGAAGTCGTCGACTGTCTCTTCGTCTTCTTGTTTCTCATCGAAGAGTGTCCTGATGGATACCTCAGTGTCATCATCAAAGAAGTTATCGAGGAATAAGCTCTCTATATTGTCCCAGCTGTTGATGCTTCCAGGCTTGAGACGACGGTACCAATCGAAGACAGGCCCGCGAAGGATGCCGACGAATGACCGAACTATCAAGGCTTCATTGCCAGAGATTGTGCCCAAGTAGGACTTGAATGAAGTAGATTAGATGCTGAGTGGGCGAGCCTTTCCCGTTAAACAGCGTGAAGTTGATCAGGTTGAACTTCGTCGGATATGGGATTGAATCCCACTCTCTCGGGTAAGGACACGGAATGCCGGTCTTCTTTACCTCTCGAGCAGACATTAGAGCGTTGATTTTACTCTCGAGGTCTTTTATCTTCTCGTCCTCGTCTGTATCGTGTTTTGGATGATTTCCAAGAGGAACAATGTGGTCACCCTCAGAATTATTATCTTTGGCGGGACCACCTCCAGCGTTATTATCTGTAGGGGGTGCATTTGAACAACCCTTAGTATTTTTTGGGGGTGCATTGGGCATGATGATTTCATCCACTTCTAGATCGCTGTCAACTACGGCGTTCTGGGTGCGGTGGCTAGATTCACCAAGTTGAAGTTCTCTTTTTGCTTAACCAAAGCATCCTCGATGATCTTGGTCATTTGTTCCGCGTTGATCATGAACACTTCACGAGATTATCCTATGCTGGACATCGTATTGTCAGAAGCGATGGTAAAGTTCGCATCTGATGCTTCATCATCTGAGGATAATCCTCTATTCATCCTCTGATAGTCCCTATGCCTAGTAGTTCCTGCGCGTAACCGAGTTATACGTTAGGATACGTCTAAAAAAATGATAAGAACTAAAACTTCGCGTTGACTTCCCTTTATCAGCCATATTGATAGTGACCTTTTAGAGTTCGTCGTCTTACGCAGCTGATCTTTTTCTACAGAAACGCCTTGGCTTAGTTTCCGACGCTTTATAGGAAAGCCTTTGGAATACCGAGACCCTCTGTGGAGCGGTCTTGGGGCAGCTACACGCTGATAATACTGACTTGATAATTTTGGTACACAGACAGTGAGAGTCCACTTTCCAGGTACCTCTCTTTTGAGATTTATTCGTACCCCCAGCCCGATAGTACAACTCATCGACGTTGCGGTCAGAGTAACCTATTGGCTGTTTACATGAATTCTCTAGTATAACGCGTTCGTCTGTCTGACGCATTTTCTTCTGGGTAAACAACACATTGTCGGCATCTACAGGAGTCACATGTTTGGAATCACACTTTTCTGAGGGTGAAACCTTAACGGGCTCCTGGTCTTCTGTACACACCCCTAAGTGGACGGTTACAGGAATCAACTTGTTAGGAGGTTGTGTACGACCCCCAGTCTGGATATTTGCTCGGGGCTCCTTTAATGGTCCTAAACGTTCCCTAACAGACGATTTACCTCGATCTTAGGGTAGAGAACCAAGGGATCCTTTAATGGAATTCAAGATTTGGAGAGATCCACGCTATCATAGGGCTTCACCGGAGGTGCGAGAGTAATAGGAGCGGGATCTGGAGTTGACAAAGGTCGGAGAGCAGTCTCGGATGCTTTTGCCTTAGGCGCTGATTTGTTCTTTGGCATCCAAACTTGCTTAGATCTTAGTGCCTTTTTGACCACTTTATCCTTCTGCAACTCATGTGCCTTCCGTACAAGGATCCTTGTTTGTACTAGTAGTGCGCGGTGCTTATGGATACGCTCCTCAAGAGTTGAACGGGTCTTTTTGACAGGAACCCATTCATTGGTTGCTGGTTTGGAGGAGGAAGCGTTTACTTGCTGCTGGAACACTTGGTGCCTTCTGAGTTTCAGATCTGCATCATAGCAGGTTCCGTTAACAGGCTCCAAAGCCTTGGCAAATTGATGCGCAAGATGTTGACGGCGCCTTTGACGAGCCCTCTTCGTTAGCACTGGTGAACTTTCAACAGGCAACTCCTTGACTTTTGAGGAGTTTTCATGAACGTTGGATCTGGTTTCTTTGGAGGTCGGAGAGGGGTCTTCCACTGCATTCGGGTTTAGATCATCAGCCCTGGTCTTTGGATCTAAAGACACATTCTTCGTGGCAATGGTTTTCCTACGTTTGTAAGAAGAAGATATGGAGGAGGAGGGGGAAATATATTCCTCGAATTTCTGCTAGTCGAATTCGTATTCGACCTCTTCGAACACCGAGATCTTGATAATCGGTTGCGTCACGACAGCCTCGGCAGCGAGGCTGTTGGCTCCCACTGTGGTCGTCAGCTTGTTTACGGTAAAAGTTGATATCTTCATTGCTGAATCTATTACACATTTATCGATTACAGATTTAAAGTAAAACTAGTCTTTTTATAAGACTTTCTTACATAATGAAAATAAGAAAATATATAACTCTCTTCAAACAAACGCAACGGGTGTTTATCGCCTGCTGCTTGCGTAGGATCTTGGCCTGTGATGGGGACGTTGATATCCATGGACCACCAAACGATTAGATCAGATCTGGAGCTTCGTTGATTCGTGAAGGAATCAAGAAATCGAAACAGTTATCTCGGTTTTGATGATGTTTTACGACCACCATTATTGGTACTAATTACTTCTTGAGTGATATTATAGTTAATATATATATCAAGCATGTTAGTACCACAAATGGAGGATTGGATGGAATATGAGCTACAACGATGATATCCATAGGAGGAGGAGGCATAGTGATAAAGCATTGTTTATTCAAGAACAATAAATGCAATGAGAAGCTTCCTCAACTCAAGCTATATCAAGACTCAAAGAATTGTAATTCTATGTGAGGATATTAGCTAGTTTTTCTTTTCTCTCTAGTGCTAGAATGTAGGCAAGTAGCTTAGATTTTATTTGAAGCTATTGGGATATCACACTCACGTTTTCATACTTATATTTTTGAGCGTTTTGACAAAATATTATTTTTCACAAGTATGAGAACCGTTTCATAAAATTCCTTTTCTAAACAGTTTATTCTTAGTGTCAAAAATAATTTACAAAGTTACACAATTTTTAGAAGTCATTTGAATATTTTTATAGATTTTTAAAGAGTCAAAAACTACTTTCAAAAACAGTGTCAGCTATATCAGTTTGCGGTCGACCGCCACGGTCGACCGCGCCTGAGTTTTTACCTGCGGAGCCAAACATAAACTTTCGTGGTCGACTGCAACGGTCGACCGTCAGCTCAAAAAGTCCCATGGTCGACAGCCATGGTCGACTGCCAAAGTCTCTAGAAATTTTCTGAGCCTCGAAAGTGGCTCGCGGTCGATCGGGAGATTTTCACGGTCGACCGTCGTTTACTCCAACAGACTTTTACGTACAGTATTAGACGATGATTTTTTACAGGATTTAGGGGATATGGGTATAGGTTTTGGCTGCAGTGTCTTCTTCTATTTAAACCCCTTATTCCCCTTCTTCTTCAAGTGTCCCAAACATTTTGAAAAATCAGAGATCTGTTTTTTATTGAGAGAAAACTTTCAAAACATGTTTTTCTCTATTTTTAACTTCACTTCCTAGCTGCAGTGTAATCTTTCTCTTTGCCATAAGGACATTGTAAAGAGAGAGTTTTACACCATTACTACTGTTGAGAGCTTGATCTTGTGGAAATCAACTGTGTGGAAGTGGGATCTTGTGGTGATCAACTATGTAGTTGTGAGATCTTGTGGAGATCGTTGTGTAGAAGAAGTTTCGGCTTCCAAATCAGGTTGTGTAGTGGATTCTCCTCAAGAGTGGGGAGCCGGGACATAGGTCAATGGGCCGAACCTCGTTAACACATTGCGCGTCACTTGGATAATGATTTCTAACTCTATCTCATTTACTATAGTTGTTCATTTTGTAGTTTGTTGCTTGTCTTATTTTTTATTGCACAATTATAGTCTTAAGACCTTAATCACCCCCCTCTAGGGTCCAACAAGCTGGTGATCTTGAGTGGGGAAATGAAGAACTGTGAGAGTTCTTGTGTGTAGTATAGTATTATAAGCAGATATTCTAGAGTCAAAAAGTCTCTAGAGTCAAAACATCTCCCTTTGTTATGAATTGTACCTCTATTAATAGTGGTGATGGAAGGGTAGAATAGTCACTTCGATCGAGTACAGGATGGCGATGGAGAAGTATAGGATGACGGCTGCGTCAGCACATACTTTACACATGTCGGTCGACGAGTAGATGAGAGATCACTTAAGCATTAAATAGGAAGTGATCGGAGGCATGACGGTGCTGACGTGGTTCGATGATTCATGAAGACTATCAGGGCTAGAGGCATGATGCGTTTGCCAAGCATTAAATGTGACGCTGATGTGTTGTCAGTGAAAGAGGCTCAAGGCTGAAGTTGTCCTATAGCTTCACCGAGAAGTAATGCCTTTCGAGTCGACCTCGTGAGGCGTTGACTAAACTGCTCAAGTGGGCTCGTTGCGAGTCATCTTCAATAAGAAGATCAACTAGTACCGCCATTTGAGTCGACATGAGGAGATGTCGACTCGACGGGTCAGCTACGTCGAGATCCTTGGCTGTTTGACCATTAATTTGGCTTGAGTGGTGAATGAAGGGGATCACATATCCATTGCTAGCAAAGGGCTGTACTTTGACAACTGAAAACACTATAATAGTTGACCCCTTTCGCTTAGAGTCGACTTAAGGCGGGTCCGAGTGAAATGAGAAGTTTCAGACGGACATGGGTGTGCATTAAATGAGGGAACTAAAAAGTCATGTCATATTTATGTGGCTAACATCACTGAACATTCTTTTTGACTGCCACAACTTCACTTTTCGTGATTATTGTAGGTTGTTCGAGGAGAGTGTTGCAATCCTCAAAGAGCAGCTTCAGATTCTGAGAATTAATCTCAACCGTTAGCCATAATTGGATCTGACGTTTTAGAGTCATAGAGGTGATGGTTATTGTCTTTTGAACTTCCTTTGAGAGCTCAAAATCTTTTCTGCTCATCTCTTTCCGGCGATCATCTCTACACTCTAGATGGTATCAGATCCTGTTGATCGACGAGCTCTTCTGGCGGAGTTCTATTCAAAGGTGACTCAAGCACAGAAGAGAACACTCCATAGGAGATTCGATATCCCTAGAGATTACAAGCTGATGGCTCCGATGAGGTTGAAGGTTGTTTATGATCACGGGCCGGATCGAGGTCTACTCTACCTGAGGCATATGGAGTGCGGCCTACAGCTACTCCTGCACCCCTTCCTCCAACAAGTATTCATGGTGCTAGGGGTATCGCCAGCCTAAATGAAGCCGAACACTATCACAATCTTGGTGGGGTTCCTCGTGATGTGCCATTGGTTGGCGATAAAGCCATCATTGTGAGTCTTAGGCTGGTTGGTGACTGTGAAGGTGAACCAGATTGAACCCCACTTCCATTTTCAAATGGTGGGGAAGTTCAGGCTCATCACCGACCTTCCTGACTCGCATAAGGACTGGAAGGAAAAATTTGTCTGGGTCATGGGGGACGAAATGGAGTTAGGCTGCTCGAACTGGTCCGAAATAAGGAGGGAGGCACTCATGGAGGGTGACTTACTTGACATCAAGAGGGATGCACTTGACCAGATCAAGGCGTATGATGGCTCTCTTTGAGTCGATCATCTACTTGATAACATAGTCTAGCGAGTTTCCATTATGTCCGTCGTGACTCATTCTGCTAAGGACCAGGAGAGAGCTTCAACCCTTATCTTAGGGATAGCAGAAGCGGTAATGGTGCCGACCGCTCCTTTGGCTGACCCCTAGGAAGGGTCATCTGCTATGCCTGTGAAGCGTCTCTATCGTTGTTTTCCCCAAATAGAGGCCACGACGGCTGAGGTGGAGCCTCCTATCACTCTCATCCACAGATGGAGGAGGAGGAGGCCCCGGAGGAAAGAGCAAGAACCTCAGGCGACGGCCGAGATGGCCAAGACCAACATCATGCACCTGGACGAGTCAGCCTCGGAAGAGCCATTTGAGGGTCCTCAAGAAGAGGGAGCCGAGGCCAGAACTTCTACTGATGAAGGAGGATCATCCGCCCGCCATAGTGAGTCGACTTGTCGAGGGAAAGAGCCAGTTGAGGAGGAAGCGACGTCTCCCGCAAGGCTAGAATATCCCTTTCTTCATCGCGTTGCTGAGATCAGAGAAGAATAATAGGATAGGATGATGGAGTACTTCATTGTGACTTCAGGGTCGGCCCCTAATATGAATAGAAGCCCGACCAAGAGCACCTCTACCTGCCTGTTCATCATCTCGACGTTAGGAGGATAGTCCTGGGCTCTCGCCAGACTCAGTCGAAGGTGATCAAGCTGTTCTGGCTTCCTCAGGATAAGGAGTTTCTACAGGAGGTTCCCGATGCCGGTCTCCACCTAAGCCTTCATAGCTACTTGGTTCAAGGTGCTTTGGTAGAGAAGGAGATATATGGCTAGATGGAGTATATCCGGACTAAATATTTCAATCTTCTAGGGGCTAGTAGAGGATTCAAATCGGAACAAGCTACGGGGACATCACTCCTAAGAGCTTTTGAAGTTGATGGGCTCAGACGAGAGCTGGAGGAGAGAAACAGGAAGGCCGGGAGACTGGGTGAGGCTCTTCGAGAGAGGGACCGCACTATGGTGCAGGTCGAAGTTGAGAAGAAGGCGATAATGCATGTGAGGTGTCAGATGGACGAGGAGCATGCAGAGCTCATCAAGCTTTAGGGAGAGGTCGTCCGCCTACAAGAGTCACTAGCAATAAACCAAAGAAAAAATGCCTACTTTGAGTCCGAACCTTACCGCCAGGAGATTATTGAGGGGTCTTACCAAAGTTTAACTAGAAAAACTGAACTGGCGATTGCCTACAAAGCCGAGAAAGACTACCTATCGGCGTAGCTCCCCGTTGAGATGAGGAACCCACACGATCACTTCCACTATCCTTTCATTGTAGCTAAGTGTCTCGATGAGTTGGTGGAGGTGGAAGCACTTAGAGGGGGACTCGATAGGGGGAGTCAGACAAAAGAGGAGACTACTCGACTTCTCCGTCGGCTGCTTCCAGCAGCTCCCTGCTTGTGACTCCAGGAGCACGAATGGACCTCTCTGAGTCTCCTAGGGCTTTCTTGACTCTCGCCTTGTATTGTATATATGTATACGTGTATCTTGTAAAATATTCTTCATAAATGAATAAAGAAAATTTTTAGCCTCAATTACTTTTCTGCTGTGCAATCTTAATTTGTGTCTTCTGGATGAATTAGGTCTATCTCTAACTTGTGAACTTAACTGCTGACTCAAGGGGACTCATTCTTCTTTGAAAAGATACATCTTGAATTCGAGTAGTCGTTCCTATTATGCTAGATCTTTGTCTAAGTATGGAACCAATCTAGTCGACTGCCTTTACTAATTAGCACTTGAACTTCTTTGGGTGAGTGCCTGAGAGTTCTTCTTTTTTGAAGACTGTTGTCGGCAATTAAGAATCGACCCGGTCTGGTCGACTGCTCACTGTATAGACGTCGTTTAGTGAGTTTCTATAAACCTTTATTGGGCAGGTGAAATGTCACTATTTTAAATTACATGATGATGCTGTTAGATATTAGAGAGTTAAGGCGTCGCTTTGATTTTCGAGTGAAGAGGCATGGAGTAAAGAGGACGACGCTTCGTGTTTTGTGTCAATCATTTGAGATTCCAAGGTGTATCTCATCCATTTATTTTGAAATGAGACGACCATCAAGATTATTCAACGTGTCCTTCTTGGGTATTATAAATAACCCATTAGAAGCACAGAAGGGTTTCCTTCACAAACTTTCGCTCTCAATCTCTAGTGCTCATCTTCCTCAACTTTTTCAAATCTCCTTGCAATCAAAATCCCAATGGCTTCTCAGACTTTCATCACTGGCTGCAATGAGGAGAAGATCACTCTTCTCCAGCAGATCCAATCAAAAGTTTGCATCGGAGAGCTCAAGAAGTAATACAAGCTCTATGATCTCCCTAAGGATTTTACACTTACAGTGCTAAGTGGGGATGAGCCGATGTAACGCCATAGCCAGAATAAAGCACTATTGTACTGTAGGCGTATAAAATTGCCTATAGGTCCCTTATCACAGCTCGACGACACCAATTCAACAAACGGACCATCGAGCGACGTATCCAAGCACGACCGT